>OX387433.1:30565468-30748169 GCA_947563755.1 Lochmaea crataegi | reverse complement strand
CGTACAAAAACTACCTTCTGGAAGGGGAGATAAAGTTGATGTGTCCATCCCTAATTCGAGTTTGCGCACTATTCAGTACTCGAAACGATTCCAGAACGGTTCCTAAATGCCAGTTGGAACAAACCTAAAGTGTATCTCAAAGTATATCGTCTTGGTTTTTACCTCATTAAACGATTTATTTTCTCACCTTCATTGTTATTAGAAAACACGTGTTAAATGCGTATCTAAACTGTGATAAGAAACCGAACTTAGGTATTTTATGACAGAGCACCAGAGGCGGACTCAAGGTAAAAATAATAATATAGGTATTTACTAGAAATTTATTTTCGAAGCATCTGTTTTATTGTAAATAAAATTCCAATACATTTATCTCAAAGTATATGGTCTTGGTTTAACCTAATTAAACGATTTAAATATAATATAGAAATTAATGATATTATTCTGTGTTGATATTCTAAGTCTAATTCTGTTCCACTGTCAAATTCCTCATTAAAATTAATCACAATGGGCTGTATATTAAAACTTTGCATAGACAAATAGGAGTGTTCAACGTTTACAATATGATGTATATACTGAATTTTTCCAGCTTTCAACCGATTTATTATTTATAACAGTTTTAATCAACTGTATGACACTCGCACTCAGGGTAGGAGAAACATTTTCCGCTCTTACGTTTGCTTTTATTTGGTGGCACATATGGGGTTGAATACACAATGGTACGGAGGAAGTCGTAACACAATATGTTTGTTCTGCTAAGTTGTCACATACATATTGCTTTTTATATTAATAGTAAAAATAAGTGTAATATAATTAATTGTTCCACCCACGAAGGGAGAATGAGGAACTCTATATTTTTAACGTCTTCCGAGTATATAGTGTATCCGATTAGTAGTATATATTAATAAAAAAAAAACTGTTAGTGGAAGGTCTCAGTGAGCCGGTTATAGAAATGGCGGCAAAAGGGTTAGTGCATGGGTGTTTAAAAACGATGTAAATTAGCCCAGTGTTTTCCGGATGGATATTGTTTTGGCGTGAATAAAGTGTTAGACGAGCCAATTGATTTTTATTGCTTTCCCGAGCCATCGAAGGTCTCCTTGTAGGCCAACGCAAAGGGTGTTGGCCCCCGATCATGGTGGATGCCCAAGAGTTGGTAGTTTTCCATCAATATTGTAAACGTTGAACACTCCTATTTGTCTATGCAAAGTTTTAATATACAGCCCATTGTGATTAATTTAAATGAGGACTCTGACAGTGAAACAGAATTAGACTTAGAATAACAACACAGAATAATATCATTAATTTGTATATTTTATTTAAATCGTTTAATTAGGTAAAACCAAGACCATATACTTTGAGATAAATGTATTGGAATTTTATTTATACAATACAATACAATAAACAAATGCTTCGAAAAGAAATTGCTAGTAAATACCTATATTATTATTTTTACCTGGAGTCCGCCTCTGGTGCTCTGTCATAAAATACCTAGAAGTCCGGGTTCTTATCACTGTTAGATACGCATTTAACAGGTGTTTTCTAATAACAATGGAGGTGAGAAAATGAATCGTTTAATGAGGTAAAAACCAAGACGATATACTTTGAGATACACTTTACTTATAAACATATACATTTCAGCTTTATGGCCAATTTGCTGTCAACTTATAAACGTTCACGCTCGTACATTTTTTGTAAATTGATTTTATTCATTATTGGCTCATCAAATTGTATGCCACGATGAAAAAATACATGGAAATGAAGAGTTCATTATTTATACTTTATGGCATACATTAGTTAATTGTTCCAGAATGCTCAATATTTTAATTCATTAACAGTTGTTTATAACAATTAGTAGCATTAGGAATTGGAAGAGATGTTTCACTGTACAAAAAGTTTCAAGAATTAGTTAATTGTTCTAAATTATAACTTTTACATCATAATTGGAAAATTATTAACAATTGAAGTATCGCCGCAAAATGTATGCCAGTAATGTTTTTAACATCTACTAAGATTGCAAAATCAAAACTTTCTTCGGCATACATTAGTTTATTCTTTTTTTTTTTCAACCTTCTTATCAATTTTTAACCCTCGCTTATCTACACTTAGTATCACTTGGATTTGTATGCCATGTTTTTTTATGATAAAGTAGTACCCAAGGAATACATCCAAGTACACTGCATCCATTAGTTAATAGTTCTAGTTTCGTGAAAACTTCAAGATTTTCAATGTCCACTGTAGCGACGATTATCAAGTTTGGGTCTTGGGAAATAGCCTTCTACTTGTTTTTCTCATGAAACTCGATGGTGAAAATGGCTTCCATTTGAAATAATGAAGCCTACATGTGTCATGGGCTACCGGTCTATTAAACCTAGTGCGCGAACATACTCACCTTGAGTTCAAAGGTGGGATGAAACAAAATACTGCAAACTTGCCAAAGAATTACTGTACTATTCTGACAGTGCAGCAGCAAAAATATTCCTGACCATGCCCCGGCGAAACCTACGTTTTGCAACAGGGGTTTTGACCGGACATTGTCAACTAAACAAACATCTTCATAGAATGAGTCTATAAGACACATCCTTATGTCGAGGTTGTGAACAGGAAGATGAGACAGTAGAGCTTATCCTCTTCGATTGCTCGGCTCTATCATAAGGATGTCCGTAAATTCGTATTCGACGAGATATGGCTAGCACCCTGTACTAAACGGGACTACCAGGAGGATGCACAAAGGACCTAATGAGACATAGGTGGTGTGGGGTTGCCTTACTCTCCCCACTTATTAGATCAGACCACCAAAATAAAACAGTCTTAGAGGAGTGGGATTAAAAGTACCCAATAACCAGACCTATGTTCGTATTCCTCCTTCCTTGTTCGCCAGATTGATGGTTACAGTAAATTCAGTCGAGGTTTCGAGTCTTCGGTACATCAGCCTTTAGGCGTTTTGTGCCGTTTATGTAAAGAGTTGTCCTTCGCTAGATACATTAATACCAACACTTCCAGCAGTACGTACTGTGCCCATCAAGTTTTACCAGCAAAAAAGGGGATTTCCCACCCTATAATAAAAAACATCATTTTAAGGCTTACTGCCTTTCTCCAACCTTCTAAACCTTACCATGCTAGTATCACTGTAAATGCTTCCCCGCAAACAGCGATACCATCCTCAAAAAAGTCACATCTTCGTTCTCCCCCCCCTATGCCAAAAGCCGGTAATAGTATATTTTTCAGTGTAGCCACATAAATGGTTGGTCTCTGAAATACTGTGTTAAACAATGAGCTAACCGTCCTGCGATGTTTCTCAAAATGTGGATACAGATCATGTATAAATTAAAAGTAACATGTAATAAATTTATTCAGTAAAATAAAGTAACGTCCTAATGACTTACTTGTAATTTAGTTGTCTCTGTATGGCCAACTTCTTTTCAATTTGTTCAATGGGAAATTGAGGAACTTCGTAGGGGGCTGAAAGTTCATTGGGTAGTTCCGGTTCATTTATAGCAAAAGATGGATTTCCTGCGAATGAAGGACTTTCATTTCCTGTAAAAAAATAAAATTATAATAATACACATTTAAAAAGTGGAACTACATTTTTTGAAGCATATATATCATTTGTTTAAGTTTGAGCTGGGTAGGGCTAAAGTAAATATAATGAAACGGTGCACACGAATTCCCGTCAGGTTTCTTAATGACTAATATAATACACATGAGTTCCCGTCCGACACTTGCAGGTATCTTAATCCCGCCAGTTAATGCCGTCCAGTTTATTTAATCCGCTTCCAGGTAAACTAAATGGGGATGGGCGATTTGGTCCCCGCTACCTGTGGTAATCGGTTATAACCCAAACATTTCGATAATCCGACTGGTAATTTCGCCCCCAAATTAAAATATTATAATTAATTCTGCTTCTTAGAAATTTTCAGGAAAAAGAGGTAGTTTAGATGGAAATAAAACCCTTGAATTATTATAATTTACTATCATTTTGCTTTTTACTTAGTTTGACAGTGGATTGTTGTGAAAAAGCAAATTATGGAGGTGAAAATTATCAAAAGTATTCGTGGCAAGGATTTACCTACTTGTGGTTAACGGTTACAAGTTTAATTTCCACAAAAAACTGAAAACTTCTGAAGAAACTTGTTGGAAATGTACCAACAGAAAATGTAAGGCCTGTGTCTATACACTAGGTGGATCAAGTGCAATATTCGTGACTAAAACTTCATCCGAACACTGCCATGTTGCGGACATTTCAACGTTAAATAGGCAAACAGTTTCTGCAGTTTGCAAAAGAAAACCTGTTGAGGATATTTCGGAAAACCGTCAAAAATTATACGTATGGCTTTGAAAGAAATCCTACCAGCGGCACTAACAACCAGGGACGTTAGGAAGAATATGTACAATAGTCGACGTAAGTTTATACCAGCGCTTCCGAAAAATATTAACGAAGTACATGAAATTTTTCGATTGACGTAAAAACTTCGCGTGATGAACAATTACTTTTTATCAATTGTGTGTTAAATAACATCATTGTGTTTACGTGTCTTCCAAATCTTGAAGCTCTCGGGAAAACGCAGCGAATCTACGTCGACGGGACATTTGATTATTGTGCCAAATATTTCACACAAATGTTTACAATTCACGGTTTTTTAAACGGACATTACATACCTTTAATGGTATGCCTTCTACCCAATAAAAAATCGGAAACTTCCGAAATACTGTTTCTCTTGGTTCAAGATAAGTGCTCTAAACTGAATATTAACTTCGATTTTAAGGAAATAGTGTGTGATTTTGAAATAGGCATACATAAAGCTGTTCGAAAAATATGGCCTTCCGCCCAAATCATCGGATGCAGATTTCATCTCGACCAGGCATGGTTCCGGAAAATTAAAACTCTCGGTCTAGTTTTGGAATATAACGATGCGAGCAGTGATATTGGTCGGTGGTTGCACTTGACTTTTGGTCTTACTTATTTAGATCCTAATGAAGTGGGTGATTGCGTTGCGTTCGAACTATTCGAAAATAGACCAAACGACATAAGATTGGAGAAGTACTCTGATTATCTAATCGAGAATTATGTTGATGAAGAATCTCTTTTTCCACCGACGATTACCGATCACCGACCTTATAGAAGAATACAAAAACTCTGAAATAGATAGAACTCATTTTTTAACATGTATTTCATTTAAGTGTATAAAATTTTGAAATCTCCATTTTTGTAAAAATTATTTATAAGTGCATGTCATAGAGTTGAAATTAAAACCTTTAAACTATTTTCATGTTTTGATTTTATTTCTTTGAACCGAAAGCATATACCTACTTGATTGCGGTGACGAAATTATTTGTAGGGAATTTATACCTGTCAGCCATGGGGACCAAATTACCTTTTGAAATTTCGTGACCTCATCTTTGGGGACCAAATTACCAACTTCGAACTAAATAGTTCTGAAAATTCCAGTAAATCGTAATCGTAATCCTTGCCCTATAAACCACCCAAATGTATATGTTTTTATAGAAGCTATTAAAGGTATGCTTACAGATACGTATATAAAAATAAATAGTTGGAAATCAGGAGATATGCGATATAATCGGAAAGATATAGAACGCAATATAAAATGTATTAACGAAAAAACTTTTACTGTTCACTTATTACAATATGCAATAAATACATAGCTAAATATCAGGTGTTTGAGAGAATTTACCGCAATTACCATAAACACCTTTTGGACAGGTCAGTTTTCACCCTGACGGGAACTCGAGTGACGGCTTAACGTACCCTAATCATAAAGGTAGACTGGTTATCTTGACGGGAATTCGTGTGCGTCCTAATGAAATATGGTCCTATAGCCCATGAAGCTATAAGGAATTCCCCTCAAATACAAAATATGCACAATTCTTACATTAACGATAAAATACAATTAAAATAATGTGTGACGCCACTGGCGACGGATAGAAGACCACAGTGGTTAATGAAAATCTTGCTGATCCTGCTCGATCGCCCTTGTATGTTCGAGAAGCCACCAGTGGCGGCTCGTGGTTAATTTGATAGGGGGGTCATACGGAACGCCACTGACCAGAAGTCGTTAAAATCGTTAAAAAAGCAAAATCATTTTTTTGGGCCACGCTTGTTTTATATAAAAATAATGCTCTCTTAAAAAACAACCATATTCATTTCTATACATATTAAATATGACAAACTTAAATTAAATGATAATTAGTTCAAATCTTTTTGAAATTTAAGTGAAGCCTTCGATCTTTTGTATTTGCAACAACTTATTACGTCAAAACACTTCAAATGCTCTCCTTTAAATCAAAATATAGCGCGGCCTGCCAACCCCTCTACTCATCTCTTTTCCAAGCGTGTAATAATCAGCCGACGTAAGTCGATATTAAACCGGGCTTTTGACCCATCACATGTAAACTTCGGGCGTGTTTCTCTCACGCCGCGAAGATCGTCAGCGCTCGGCAAATTCCGTTCCCATATCCATATAACACCTTGAGGTCATCGGTGGACACCAGCCCGCTTTCCAATTTTGGTTTTCGCCGAGTACTTGATGCGGAATAACGTTTACACGGGGGTCTTGAAACGTTTTAGGTAAATTTTATTTAAGAGGAATACTATACTATATGTATAGTAGGTATATTTTATTTTTTTATGCTTATTTCATTATTTTTTAAATTATTTTTTAATGGGAGGTCCCAATGACCCAATGACCTAATGGAGGAGCCGCCACTGGAAGCGACGCGCACGAAGAAGGATGAGTCAAGCGAGATAGGTAGTGTCGGAGACCCAGAGACTAAATTTTAATAGTTGTCGTAGAACTGTCAGTCTAGACAGAAGATATAGACATATTTCGTTTTTAAAATATTTTCACAATTCAGCATATTATTTTAGTTAATGTATATTAGGTACTTTTGTGTCAATAAATCTGTACCTAAAGTTCTTCTTGTGATTCATTCGAACCTTCGTAAACCGGGGGAAGCGAGTAGCTTCTTTTTTGGGTACGAACAGAACATTTAGTGGCGACCGTGACAGGACTTATTACGTTTTAAAAGAAGAAATTCGCGATACTGGATTGTGAATTTGAATGTTTTGGTGGATTGACCGAGTTTGTTGCACAAACTTTTACAGCGTTCTACAAGTATTCCGTATCGATTCACCGAAAATTCATTAGTAAATATGGCCAACGAAAAGAATTTGAAGAAAAGCCGGAAAGCAATTCGAGGCATGTTTACAAAATACGCGAATGAACTCGACGAATTATTTAGTGCTGATCCTGTTGCAATTAATTTGAAATAATTTTATTAGCTTTGATCCAGTTTAATCAGTTGTCAGAAGTTTAGTTGACAGTGACATTATTGCATAATATATGTCACACAGTTTTTTGGGTAAAAATCTAGTTTAGTGAACCAACGCGGATTTTGATGAAATTTTTTTTTGATTAATTCGAGGTCGCTGAACACGAAAATGAAAAAAGAAATCGGCGCTCTCTTACCAAAAACGAGTTATGAATTTTTGAAGATGAGTTCAGATCAGCACTGCACTGGTTTTATTGTCATATTATAACTGCTTTGAAATGATGCATTTTCACTTCTACACAATGTTAAATACAATATAATTACTTTTTACGATATTCCTCTCACACACACATTTAAAAAACACTGATATTGATATTCATTTCTTGTACATTCTTTTTTTAATTCCACAATTATTATATCTTTTGACGTTTATAAGTAATATGAATGACATATGAGTTTTGGCCTGTTTCCTCTTAGTCGTAGAACTTGTACCTAATAGCATATTCAGCCATTAGATATTTAGCCACTTGAATTAGTTGCTGAATATTTTCGATTTCATGATCGTGACATAGAAGATATAAACAAGATAAACATCATGAACATACACCTATTTTTCCGATAGCTGGCGCTGTATTTGGCTCAACTTTCGTTTAACTGAAATCAGTTATTGAAAAATTGAATAAACAGCTATCAACATACTGTGAAAAAGGCGCGCCGGATCGACGTTTCGCAATTCGCGCGCGCGATTTCGATTTCACTTTGATCTGTGTTAGTTGGTCGGGAAGCGATATTAGTAGAATTTTCAAATTTTCTAAAAAGGGGAAACAGCTTCTGATAACCAAAGTCTTATAATATTAGCAGTATGTTCAAAATTTTATTTGGAATTACACCTGCAGCAACTATTTTCGTTGTCAGCAGTGTTTATAGAGGCCGAACAACTGAGGAGGTAATTTTTTTAAAGAATTAATTGAAGTGTGCAATTCAGAGAAAAAAAAATTGTTCGGCATCCCCAATGATCAAATTGAATGGTTCATTATCCTCCATGTAAATGATAAATATCAACCATACGTATCTCAAAACTAATCATCTTTCTAAAATTATCTTCTCTCAAAATTTGAAAAAAAAAGTTTCAACTGTAATACAGCGCCAGCTATCGGAAAAATAGGTGTATGTTCATGATGTTCATCTTGTTTATATCTTCTATGTCACGATCATGAAATCGAAAATATTCAGCATCTAATTCAAGTGGCTAAATATCTAATGGCTGAATATGCTATTAGGTACAAGTTGTACGACTAAGAGGAAACAGACCAAAACTTATATGTCATTCATATTACTTATAAACGTCAAAAGATATAATATTGTGGAATCAAAAAAATAATTTACAAGAAATGAATATCAATATCAGTGTTTTTTAAATGTGTGTGTGAGAGCAATATCGTAAAAAGTAATTATAGTGTATTTAACATTGTGTAGAAGTTATAATGCATCATTTTAGAGCAGTTATAATATGACAATAAAACCAGTGCAGTGCTGATCTGAACTCATCTTCAAAAATTCATAACTCGTTTTTGGTAAGAGAGCGCCGATTTCTTTTTTCATTTTCGTGTTCAGCGACCTCGAATTAATTTAAAAAAAATATTCCATTAAAATCCGCGTTGGTTCACTAAACTAGATTTTTTACGTTTTTTGCCTTAACTTTCGTCTTTTTACTAAAAATCCTACAAGTTTTACAATTGGTTATGGGCCCAGACGTTCCAGAAGCTTCTGAAGTCTCTGAGAATCATTTTGGGTATTTTTGAGCAGTGCCAGAGGTACCGGTTTGAACGAACTGTAATTTTTTCTTCCCTGCACGATGTCAGGATATCAGCTGCCGCCGATAGAAAAGCTTCGAGGAAGAGAAAACTACGATACTTGGAAGTTCGCAGTTCAAACATACCTGGAGCATGAAGAGTTATGAGATTCGGTAACAGGTACTGCAGTAGATGCAAAGAAAGACGTAAAGGCACGGTCCAAAATTATTCTTTTGGTTGATCCGTTGAACTACGTTCATGTTCAGTCCACCAAAACTGCAAAGGAGGCATGGGAAAACCTTGCTAGTGCTTTCTAGGACAGTGGTTTAACCAGACGTGTCGGACTTTTGCGTATCTTAATCACAACTTCGCTAGAGAACAGTGATTCAGTAGAAGATTACGTTAACACGATTATTACCACTGCTCACAAGCTATCAAACATTGGTCTGAAAGTAAGCGACGAATGGATAGGTAGGCAGGCCTTCCAGAAAGCTACAAACCGATGATTGTGGGAATAGAAAGCTCAGGTACCCCAGTGACCGCTGATTCGATCAAGACGAAGCTGCTACAAGACATTTCCGTGGTTAAAAGCGATTCAGGACAGTCAAATATCGCGATGTACGGTGCTAGTGGCTCGGGTAAAAGCTTCAACTGCCGTTTTAACAAAAATAAGGACCGAAAGGACTACAAAAACCTGGACACTAACAGTGCAAATAAAAATGAAGGTGTTCGTTGTTATCGGTGCAACAAATATGGACATTTTGCTAATAACTGCGACAAGAAAAAAGACAGCAGTAAATCCGCTATGTTTTCCGCGTTCTCAGTACAAGCGCAGGACAGTAAACCATGGTTTTTGGATTCAGCTTGTTCCGCACACATGACAGGCATCCCAGACGTTCTACAAGGTGAGAAGAAGACCTCCAAGTTGACCATCACCACAGCGAATAACGAAGAGATGAGTACAGATTCGATTGGTGACGTAAGTCTTTCCTTGTCCGTGAACAAGAACCACCAAGAAGACGTAACTGTAAATAACGTTTATTTTGTACCTCAGCTTAAGGTCAATTTACTGTCAGTTAGCCAGATTGTTAAGGAATTCTGTAATTTTTAATTCCCATGGTGCCAAGATTTGCAACGCTTGTAATGAGCTGATTGCTACTACTAGACATAAGAATAACTTATTCATCTTAGATACAATGCCATCCGCTAAAAATGGCACAGCATTGCTCGGAGTATCTACGGAAAATAAATTTGACTTGTGGCATAAACGCTTGGCTCATGTGAACTTAGCTAGTCTCAGTAAGCTGAAAAATGGATTTGCCTATAGTATTGATTTTCCTGACCGTTTAAACAAAGATTTTGCCTGTGAGGTTTGTTATTGGGAAAAAGTCACCGTTTACCTTTTAGAGACAGTAGTTCACGTTCATCAAGAGTGCTAGAGCTGGTGCATTCCGATTCGTGTGGCCCGATGCAAGAAAATTCGTTATCTGGTTCACGATATGTACTTACTTTCCTTGATGATTACAGCCACAAAACGTTCGTTTATTTTTTGGAACATTTTAAAATTTTCAAAAATTTTGTTGAAACCGAAACTGGTCAGAAAATTAAATCCTTCAGAACCGTCAACGGGGGAGAATACTGTGGAGCCGAAATTTCCAATTTATTCAAGTCTGCAGGTGTCCAGCATCAGACTTCCGTCCCGTACTGCTCCGAACAAAACGGTAAAGCATAGCGCCGCAACCGAACTATTATGGAAAAAGCTCGATGTTTGTTGATCAACTCCGGATTACCTAATAGATTTTGGGCCGAAGCTGTATACACGTCAGTATTCATCCTTAACCGTTTACCCAGCAGATGTGTCGAAAACACCCCAGAAGAAATGTGGAGTGGAAAGAAGCCAACCTTAAACCACGCAAGAATTTTTGGTTGCAAAGGATATGCACACATACCAGATGAGAAGAGAAGAAAACTTGACAGAAAAGCAGCGCCCTGTATTTTCTATAGTTTGGAATCAAAAGCCTACCGACTGTATGATTTTGCGAAAAACAGAGTGTTTGTATTCCGAGATGTACAATTTATCGAAAATGAGATAGGTGTATCATTTTTGAAAGAATTTCGAAGAAAAGAAGAAACCGATTTTTACTATTTTTCTGAAGACATTGTTGAAGAAGAAGAACATACAGAACCCAATTTAGAAGAAAGTTTCAGTGAAGAAAATGAAAAACCTGGAGATAGCAGTGAACTTTCGTCATTCGATGAAGCCGAAGCTGTTACCGTACCACCAGAAGTTCCACCAGAAGAAGAAGCTCCGATTCTAAGACCTCAAAGACAAAGAAAATTACCAGCCAAATTGAACGATTATGGTACTTACTCAACAACTGTGGAAACTACTGAAGATCCCTGTACCATCCAGCAAGCCCTTAGTCGACCCGAAAAGGATTTTTGGATTCAAGCCATGGAAAATGAATATCAGGCTCAGTTGGAGAACGGTACTTGGGAACTTGTAGATTTGCCTCCAGGAAGAAGACCGCTGGATTGTAAATGGGTGTTCAAGACAAAAAGAAAAGATGACAACACTGCACAGTACAAAGCTCGTTTAGTAATAATGGGTTGCGCTCAACGAAAGGGTATAGATTTTGAAGAAACTTACTCTCCGGTAGTCCACTACAGTTCAATCCGATACTTACTTGCCCTTGCATCAGAACATGATCTTGATATTTGCCAACTTGATGCTGTCACCGCTTTTCTACAAGGAGATTTGAACGAAGAAATTTACATGGTACAGCCTGAATTTTTTACACAAAAGAATAATAAAGTTTGTCGCCTGAAGAAGTCTCTTCATGGACTTAAGCAAGCTAGTCGAGTTTGGAACCAGAAGCTTGATACCTTTTTGAAGAAAACTGGTCTAAAGCAATCTCAAACCGATTCCTGCATTTATTTCCGAATAACCGGCAGTGAAATTTTGATTTTGGCGATTTATGTAGACGTCATGATTCTTCTGTCAAATAAACGTGCAAGAGATGATTTTGAACAGGACCTGATGAAGAACTTCAAAATGAAAGATATTGGAGAAGCCAAATCAGTTTTAGGGTTTAGAATCACCAGAGACAGACCGAACAAGAAAATTTGGATAGATCAGCATGCCTACATTGAACAGATTTCGAAGAAGTTCAATATGGATAAGTCAAAACCCGTTGACACGCCTTTGACTTCGGGGGAGAGACTATCCAAAGATTAATGTCCGACTGATCCAGAAGAAATCCGAAAAATGCAATCCGTACCTTATCAGGAAGCAGTTGGAAAGTTGCTGTTTGCTTCACAGATTTCCCGACCTGATATCTGTTATGCTGTGAGTTGTGTAAGTCGGTTCAATCACAATCCTGGACCTACACATTGGGCAGCCGTAAAGCGCATCTTCAGATACTTGTGAGGAACCATGGATTGGAAGCACGAGTTCAATGGAAAGAAGATTCCTGAAGCTGATGTCGTTGGTTACTGTGACGCAGATTGGGCGAGTGATCAAGATGATAGGCGCTCCGTTACTGGCTACATCTTCTTTAAGAACAGTTCCCCGATTTCATGAACAGTAAGAAGCAGCCCACAGTTGCTCTGTCGACTACGGAAGCCGAGTATATGGCTATGCCAGCAGCGGCTCAAGAAGCTCTATGGCTACGAAGATTGAGCCAAGAACTGTCATTAAGCTCGGATCCAGTCCTCCTGAATGTTGACAACCAGGGAGCTCAACACCTAACGATGAATGGAGCGTATCAGGCGCGAAACAAACATATTGCCGTTTGTCATCATTTTTTGAAGGAGAAAATTAGAAACACAGTCCATGGTAGCTGACTCTTTTACAAAGACTTGAATAGAGTAAAGTTTTTGAATTGTATCAAATAATAATAATAATAATAATAATAATAATAATAGTTAATTTACATTACAAACAAATATCTCAACTCCAAAAATACTTCATTGGCAAGGCTCAAACATCCAAACTGGATGAGCTGGTCGCGAAAGCAGATAAAGGCTATTCCCCCTTAGATCTTGTAAACCCTGATAATAAACTTGAAATCGTTACAGACTCTGACAAACAGGCAGAGTGGGCCCAGAAAGCGCTCCATGGTCGACATCATCACGACCTAAATCAACCATATATTGACAAGGAAGCATCAAATAAGTGGCTCTCTAATGGATCATTGTTTCCAGAAACAGAAGGATTTATGATGGCGATCCAAGACCAAGTAATTAATACCAATAATTACAAGAAATTTATTATAAGAGATCCAAATATCGTGTCGGACAAGTGCAGAAGGTGTCAACAAACAACAGAGACGATACAACACATTACGTCGGGATGTTCAGCCATAGCTAACATTGATTACTTACGCAGGCACAATCAACTGTGCAACATCATTCATCAGAAGTTGGCCAACAAATTTGGATTAGTTAACACCTACACGCCTTATTACAAGTACCATCCGCATGCAGTTCTAGAGAATGCTGATTTTAGACTATACTACGATAGGTCAATTATCACCGATAGACGGGTGACGAATAACCGGCCTGATATTGTAGTTGTGGATAAAAAAGCTAACTCGGTTCTTCTAGTTGATGTTGCTGTACCCAATAACAACAATATGTTAGACAAATACAACGAGAAAATTGCAAAATACACCGCTCTTGCAATTGAGGTAGGACAAATGTGGCATGCAGAGAAAGTAGAGGTGGTGCCGGTCATCGTTTCATCTACGGGACTAATCCCCAAAACTCTACAAGACAGCCTCACCAAACTAGGTCTTCACAAAAACACATACATCGATCTGCAGAAGGCTGCAATTTTGAATACTTGTCACACTGTCCGTAAATTTCTAAATGTGTAACTGCTGTGCCTAATCACATTTGCGTTTACAAACGCTCGGGATAGGTGAACATTACCAGCAAAAGCTGAGCAAGAGTACAATTGAATTGGAAATAATAATAATAATAATAATAATAATAATAATAATAATAATAATAATAATAAGCCTAATCCCATTTGCGTTTACACACGCTCGGGACAGGTGAACATTACCAGCAAGAGCTGAGCAAGAGTACACTTGAGTTGGAAATAATAATAATAATAATAATAATAATACTCAAACACTCAAAGGATAACTGCTTTATTGAAATCCCAGTTGAACGCAGGAAATCTTGCCAAAGCAATTAACACCTACGCCATACCGGTCCTGACTTACTCATTTGGAATTCTAAAGTGGACAAAAACAGAACTGGAAGATATTCAAAGAACAACGCGAACCATGATGACCGAACACAAATGTCACCACCCGACATCATCAGTTATTAGGACCACACTACCAAGAAAAGAGGGAGGAAGAGCTCTAACGGACATAGTTAATTTACATTACAAACAAATATCTCAACTCCAAAAATACTTCATTGGCAAGGCTCAAACATCCAAACTGCATGAGCTGGTCGCGAAAGCAGATAAAAAATATTCCCCCTTAGATCTTGTAAACCCTGATAATAAACTTGAAATCGTTACAGACTCTGACAAACAGGCAGAGTGGGCCCAGAAAGCGCTCCATGGTCGACATCAATACGACCTAAATCAACCATATATTGACAAGGAAGCATCAAATAAGTGGCTCTCTGATGGAACATTGTTTCCAGAAACAGAAGGATTTATGATGGCGATCCAAGACCAAGTAATTAATACCAACAATTACAAGAAATTTGTTATAAGAGATCCAAATATCGTATCGGACAAGTGCAGAAGGTGTCAACAAACAACAGAGACGATACAACACATTACGTCGGGATGTTCAGCCATAGCTAACATTGATTACCTACGCAGGCACAACCAACTGTGCAACATCATTCATCAGAAGTTGGCCAACAAATTTGGATTAGTTAACACCTACACGCCTTACGACAAGTACCATCCGCATGCAGTTCTAGAGAATGCTGATTTTAGACTATACTACGATAGGTCAATTATCACCGATAGACGGGTGACGAATAACCGGCCTGATATTGTAGTTGTGGATAAAAAAGCCAACTCGGTTCTTCTAGTGGATGTTGCTGTACCCAATAACAACAATATGTTAGACAAATACAACGAGAAAATTGCAAAATACACCGATCTTGCAATTGAGGTAGGACAAATGTGGCATGCAGAGAAAGTAGAGGTGGTGCCGGTCATCGTTTCATCTACGGGACTAATCCCCAAAACTCTACAAGACAGTCTCACCAAACTAGGTCTTCACAAAAACACATACATCGATCTGCAGAAGGCTGCAATTTTGAATACTTGTCACACTGTCCGTAAATTTCTAAATATGTAACTGCTGTGCCTAATCCCATTTGCGTTTACAAACGCTCGGGATAGGTGAACATTACCAGCAAAAGCTGAGCAAGAGTACACTTGAATTGGAAATAATAATAATAATAATAATAATAATAATAATAATAATAATAATAATAATAATAATAATAATAATAATAATAATAATAATAATAATTTATATATATGGATGACATCAAAATATACGCATCAAACCAGCGTCAAATTCAACATTTACTTAATATCACTGAAAATTTTTCCAGTGATATACAAATGGGATTTGGATTAGACAAGTGCAAAACCTTGAATATCGAGAAGGGTAAAATCGTTAACGGAGATGTGTTACTACCTAATGGGAACATTATAAATGCCATGCAAAATGGTGAAACCTACAAATATCTAGGATTTCAGCAAGCTAAGCTACTAGACCAGAAGCAAGCAAAAACCAAAATTCGAGGACAGTTCACTCAAAGGATAACTGCTTTATTGAAATCCCAGTTGAACGCAGGAAATCTTGCCAAAGCAATTAACACCTACGCCATACCGGTCCTGACATTCTCATTTGGAATTCTGAAGTGGACAAAAACAGAACTGGAAGATATTCAAAGAACAACGCGAACCATGATGACCAAACACAAATGTCACCACCCGACATCATCAGTTATTAGGACCACACTACCAAGAAAAGAGGGAGGGAGAGCTCTAACGGACATAGTTAATTTACATTACAAACAAATATCTAAACTCCAACAGTTTTTCATTGGCAAGGCTCAAACATCTAAATTGCATGAGCTGGTCGCGAAAGCAGATAAAAACTATTCCCCCTTAGATCTTGTAAACCCTGATAATAAACTTGAAATCGTTACAGACCCTGACAAACAGGAAGAGTGGGCCCAGAAAGCGCTTCATGGTCGACATCATCACGACCTCAATCAACCATATATCGACAAGGAAGCATCAAATAAGTGGCTCTCTGATGGAACATTGTTTCCAGAAACAGAAGGATTTATGATGGCGATCCAAGACCAAGTTATTAATACCAACAATTACAAGAAATTTGTTATCAGAGATCCAAACATCGTGTCGGACAAGTGCAGAAGGTGTCAACAAACAACAGAGACGATACAACACATTACGTCGGGATGTTCAGCCATAGCTAACATTGATTACCTACGCAGGCACAACCAACTGTGCAACATCATTCATCAGAAGTTGGCCAACAAATTTGGATTAGTTAACACTTACACGCCTTATTACAAGTACCATCCTCATGCAGTTCTAGAGAATGCTGATTTTAGACTATACTACGATAGGTCAATTATCACCGATAGACGGGTGACGAATAACCGGCCTGATATTGTAGTTGTGGATAAAAAAGCTAACTCGGTTCTTCTAGTGGATGTTGCTGTACCCAATAACAACAATATGTTAGACAAATACAACGAGAAAATTGCAAAATACACCGATCTTGCAATTGAGGTAGGACAGATGTGGCATGCAGAGGGGGTAGAGGTAGTGCCGGTCATCGTTTCATCTACGGGACTAATCCCCAAAACTCTACAAGACAGCCTCACCAAACTAGGTCTCCACAAAAACACATACATCGATCTGCAGAAGGCTGCAATTTTGAATACTTGTCACACTGTCCGTAAATTTCTAAATATGTAACTGCTGTGCCTAATCCCATTTGCGTTTACAAACGCTCGGGATAGGTGAACATTACCAGCAAAAGCTGAGCAAGAGTACACTTGAATTGGAAATAATAATAATAATAATAATAATAACAAACAACAGAGACGATACAACACATTACCTCGGGATGTTCAGCCATAGCTAACATTGATTACCTACGCAGGCACAACCAACTGTGCAACATCATTCATCAGAAGTTGGCCAACAAATTTGGATTAGTTAACACTTACACGCCTTATTACAAGTACCATCCTCATGCAGTTCTAGAGAATGCTGATTTTAGACTATACTACGATAGGTCAATTATCACCGATAGACGGGTGACGAATAACCGGCCTGATATTGTAGTTGTGGATAAAAAAGCTAACTCGGTTCTTCTAGTGGATGTTGCTGTACCCAATAACAACAATATGTTAGACAAATACAACGAGAAAATTGCAAAATACACCGATCTTGCAATTGAGGTAGGACAGATGTGGCATGCAGAGAAAGTAGAGGTGGTGCCGGTCATCGTTTCATCTACGGGACTAATCCCCAAAACTCTACAAGACAGCCTCACTAAACTAGGTCTTCACAAAAACACATACATCGATCTACAGAAGGCTGCAATTTTGAATACTTGTCACACTGTCCGTAAATTTCTAAATATGTAACTGCTGTGCCTAATCCCATTTGCGTTTACACACGCTCGGGATAGGTGAATAATACCAGCAAGAGCTGAGCAAGAGTACACTTGAGTTGGAAATAATAATAATAATAATAATAACCCGTGGGGGTACTGGTTCCCTATCGGGCGCTTCCCCAGGTGGTGGATCGGGGAATGCCTTTTAGATATAGAAGGTATCGAGGAAATTAAATACCTCGGAGCGAACCAAAACCAGTTAGTTTCAGGACACGACGGTCTCCATGTAAGGAGCGGTACTCCGACAGCGTCTGTTCTCCATGTAAGGAGCGGCTGAATCAGCACCTGGCAGTAGGTCTAAAATGCGACAATCACGATGTCGAATTGTAAAACAAGATTACCCCAGGTGGGTAGAGCTAAATGCTCAGAATCCCACACTGCTAGTGTACCTAGTACATCGGCTGTCTGCTCCACGGATTCTGGGGGGAGCAATAATTCGAGTGTAAATTCCGGGACCTTAAATCTCAGGAATCGTCAGGTGAATCGACATTGCAACACCTTAAACTCTTGTCGCGTTCAAGTTGGTGCTAGAAGGGCTTGTTCGAAAAATGATTTATCTTCTTCCTCGGTTAGCGGTAGGCGCAGCGTGACACCGAGTAGGGCTACTGCGAACCAAACTCAGGGGGAAAACAACATCGATCCTCCGCCACCGGCTTCTGATGTTTCTGGAGTGACGCAAGTCGGCACATCTACGACCACAAAAGCCGGAAAGCCCAGGAAGCGCATAAAGTGGACTATCGAGCTAAACTCATTCATTATGCGCTCCTACTTTAAAATCACGAATATGGAAACTGATATGATGACATACAGATACGCCCTCCACCGTGCATTCGTTGAACATTTTCCAGAATTTCACCATCTCACGGAACAGCGTATTGCTGACCAACGTCGAAGTATTGTGAAAAACAATCTACTACCCGGTCCGACGTTGCAACAAATTCGAGATGAAGTCCTTCTTGACCTTCAAGATGGAGAGAGTGACTTAATTACCGATCAGGATACACATAAATCGGAGAATGCACAAAGAGACCACAATGGCGTTGAGGAAATAAACAATGATTGCGACAAAACCACCGATAATGACTATAATACCGAACTTTGTAAAGCATTAGCGGAATTTAATGGCACCAACCCAATACACCGGCCAAAATTACCAAAGCTGCGAACCAATAAGAGCACTAACAGCATACTAGCAGCTGTGAACTTACTACTGCAGAACTATGCTAAAGACTGCGAAGCGCTGGAACAACTTCACACTCTCATCTATTGTGGAGCGGTAGCAGTGATTCGAAGTCACAATCAACAGATCCAATCCCCTAAGAACAATCGGGGTAAAGACTACAAACAGCTCAAGCCTTGGTGGCAACGCCGGCTGGAAAAGTCCATTGATGACATCAGAAGGGAATTGGGGCAGCTTACAGAATTTAAAAACAACTTGAAACCGTCTAGGCGCTTAACAAACAGAGTGAGGAAGATCTATCGAAGAATCAACACTTATACAGGTCACCCACAACATAAACAACATGTATGTGAATATATCGATTCACTCAGGCAAAAGTTAAAGGCAAAATCAAAACGTTTGTCACGATATGTCAAGTGCACGAAAAGGAAACAACAGAACTACTTATTCAATAACAATCAGAAGTTATTTTACAGGCAACTAAGCGGTACTGTAAACAATCACAACCAAAGTCTCCCAGATAAAGATGAGCTAACGGAGTACTGGTCTTCTTTATGGTCGAACCCTATCGAACATAAATCCAACGCTCACTGGATAAGAACTGAGGAGGAAAAAATTAACATTGAACCAATGCCTTTCGTTAACTTGACAACAAGCGAGGTAACCGAAGCTATAAAGAGCACCAGTAATTGGAAGACACCAGGAGTTGACCATGTCCAAAACTTCTGGTATAAGAAGTTTGACAGTCTGCATGAAACAATGGCAAGATCATTTACACATATTCTGCAGCATCCAGAAGATACACCACCATTTCTGACACTGGGTTCGACCCACTTGCTTCCCAAAACGCATCAAACTCACGATCCTACGCAGTATAGACCTATAACATGCCTTCCAACTATATATAAAATATTAACGTCTTGCATTACTAACCGTATTTACAGACATGCCGATCAAAACAACATCTTGTCGGAAGAACAAAAAGGGTGCAGACGAGATCACCAAGGCTGCAAAGAGCAACTCATCATCGATTCGGTAATACTAAAACAGGCGCAGAAGGAACAGCGCAACATCTACACGGCTTTCGTAGATTATAGGAAAGCATTTGATAGCGTTCCACATTCCTGGCTTGTTAAAGTTTTGCAAATTTACAAAGTACACCCCACTCTTGTTACTTTTCTTGAATCATCGATGAAGCACTGGCGAACGAACCTTCATTTACAAATAAATGGTCAATACCTCGAAACTGATTAAATTTCTATCCGTAGGGGGATCTTCCAAGGCGACTCCCTGAGTCCACTTTGGTTTTGTTTGGCAATGAATCCACTCTCCAATCTACTTAACGATACGGATTACGGCTTTAAAATCAAGGCCAACAGAAACACTAGCTTCACTGTTTCCCACCTCTTATACATGGATGACATCAAAATATACGCATCAAACCAGCGTCAAATTCAACATTTACTTAATATTACTGAAACATTTTCCAGTGATATACAAATGGGATTTGGATTAGACAAGTGCAAAACCTTAAATATCGAGAAGGGTAAAATCGTTAACGGAGATGTATTACTACCTAATGGGAACATTATAAATGCCATGCAAAATGGTGAAACCTACAAATATCTAGGATTTCAGCAAGCTAAGCTACTTGACCAGAAGCAAGCAAAAACCAAAATTCGAGGACAGTTCACTCAAAGGATATCTGCTTTATTGAAATCCCAGTTGAACGCAGGAAATCTCGCCAAAGCAATTAACACCTACGCCATACCGATCCTGACATACTCATTTGGAATTCTGAAGTGGACAAAAACAGAACTGGAAGATATTCAAAGAACAACGCGAACCATGATTACCAAACACAAATGTCACCACCCGACATCATCAGTTATTAGGACCACATTACCAAGAAAAGAGGGAGGAAGAGCTTTAACGGACGTAGTTAATTTACATTATAATCAAATATCCAAAAGTTCTTCATTGGCAAGGCTCAAACATCTAAATTGCATGAGTTGGTCGCGAAAGCAGATAAAAACTATTCCTCCTTAGATCTTGTAAACCCTGATAAAAAACTTGATATCGTTACAGACTCTGACAAACAGGCGGAGTGGGCCCAGAAAGCGCTTCATGGTCGACATCATCACGACCTCAATCAACCATATATCGACAAGGAAGCATCAAATAAGTGGCTCTCTGATGGAACATTGTTTCCAGAAACAGAAGGATTTATGATGGCGATCCAAGACCAAGTTATTAATACCAACAATTACAAGAAATTTGTTATAAGAGATCCAAACATCGTGTCGGACAAGTGCAGAAGGTGTCAACAAACAACAGAGACGATACAACACATTACGTCGGGATGTTCAGCCATAGCTAACATTGATTACCTACGCAGGCACAACCAACTGTGCAACATCATTCATCAGAAGTTGGCGAACAAATTTGGATTAGTTAACACCTACACGCCTTATTACAAGTACCATCCTCATGCAGTTCTAGAGAATGCTGATTTTAGACTTTACTACGATAGGTCAATTATCACCGATAGACGGGTGACGAATAACCGGCCTGATATTGTAGTTGTGGATAAAAAAGCTAACTCGGTTCTTCTAGTGGATGTTGCTGTACCCAATAACAACAATATGTTAGACAAATACAACGAGAAAATTGCAAATTACACCGATCTTGCAATTGAGGTAGGACAGATGTGGCATGCAGAGAAAGTAGAGGTGGTGCCGGTCATCGTTTCATCTACGGGACTAATCCCCAAAACTCTACAAGACAGCCTCACCAAACTAGGTCTTCACAAAAACACATACATCGATCTGCAGAAGGCTGCAATTTTGAATACTTGTCACACTGTCCGTAAATTTCTAAATATGTAACTGCTGTGCCAAATCCCATTTGCGTTTACAAACGCTCGGGATAGGTGAACATTACCAGCAAGAGCTGAGCAAGAGTATACTTGAATTGGAAATAATAATAATAATAATAATAATAAAATTGACATCAAAATATACGCATCAAACCAGCGTCAAATTCAACATTTACTTAATATCACTGAAAAATTTTCCAGTGATATACAAATGGGATTTGGATTAGACAAGTGCAAAACCTTGAATATCGAGAAGGGTAAAATCGTTATCGAGATGTGTTACTACCTAATGGGAACATTATAAATGCCATGCAAAATGGCGAAACCTACAAATATCTAGGATTTCAGCAAGCTAAGCTACTAGACCAGAAGCAAGCAAAAACCAAAATTCGAGGACAGTTCACTCAAAGGATAACTGCTTTATTGAAATCCCAGTTGAACGCAGGAAATCTTGCCAAAGCAATTAACACCTACGCCATACCGGTCCTGACATACTCATTTGGGATTCTGAAGTGGACAAAAACAGAACTGGAAGATATTCAAAGAACAACGCGAACCATGATGACCAAACACAAATGTCACCACCCGACATCATCAGTTATTAGGACCACACTACCAAGAAAAGAGGGAGGGAGAGCTCTAACGGACATAGTTAATTTACATTACAAACAAATATACCAACTCAAAAAAATTCTTCATTGGCAAGGCTCAAACATCTAAATTGCATGAGCTGGTCGCGAAAGCAGATAAAAACTATTCCCCCTTAGATCTTGTAAACCCTGATAATAAACTTGAAATCGTTACAGACACTGACAAACAGGCAGAGTGGGCCCAGAAAGCGCTCCATGGTCGACATCATCACGACCTCAATCAACCATATATCGACAAGGAAGCATCAAATAAGTGGCTCTCTGATGGAACATTGTTTCCAGAAACAGAGGGATTTATGACGGCGATCCAAGACCAAGTAATTAATACTAATAATTACAAGAAATTTGTTATAAGAGATCCAAACATCGTGTCGGACAAGTGCAGAAGGTGTCAACAAACAACAGAGACGATACAACACATTACGTCGGGATGCTCAGCCATAGCTAACATTGATTACCTACGCAGGCACAATCAACTGTGCAACATCATTCATCAGAAGTTGGCCAACAAATTTGGATTAATTAACACCTACACGCCTTATTACAAGTACCATCCGCATGCAGTTCTAGAGAATGCTGATTTTAGACTATACTACGATAGGTCAATTATCACCGATAGACGGGTGACGAATAACCGGCCTGATATTGTGGTTGTGGATAAAAAAGCTAACTCGGTTCTCCTGGTGGATGTTGCTGTACCCAATAACAACAATATTTTAGACAAATACAACGAAAAAATTGCAAAATACACCGATCTTGCAATTGAGGTAGGACAGATGTGGCAGCCAGAGAAAGTAGAGGTGGTGCCGGTCATTGTTTCATCTACGGGACTAATCCCCAAAACTCTACAAGACAGCCTCACCAAACTAGGTCTTCACAAAAACACATACATCGATCTGCGAAGGCTGCAATTTTGAATACTTGTCACACTGTCCGTAAATTTCTAAATATGTAACTGCTGTGCCTAATCCCATTTGCGTTTACAAACGCTCGGGATAGGTGAACATTACCAGCAAAAGCTGAGCAAGAGTACACTTGAATTGGAAATAATAATAATAATAATAATAATAATAATAAACTTTTACAGGTCACCCACAACATAAACAACATGTATATGAATATATGGATTCACTCAGGCAAAAGTTAAAGGCAAAATCCAAACGTTTGTCACGATATGTCAAGTGCACGAAAAGGAAACAACAAAACTACTTATTCAATAACAATCAGAAGTTATTTTACAGGCAACTAAGCGGTACAGTAAACAATCACAACCAAAGTCTTCCAAATGAAGATGAGCTAACGGAGTACTGGTCTTCTTTATGGTCGAACCCTATCGAACATAAATCCAACGCTCACTGGATAAGAACTGAGGAGGAAAAAATAAACATTGAACCAATGCCTTTCGTTAACTTGACAACAAGCGAGGTAACCGAAGATATAAAGAGCACCAGTAGTTGGAAGACACCAGGAGTTGACAATGTCCAAAACTTCTGGTATAAGAAGTTTGACAGTCTGCATGAAGCAATGGCAAGATCATTTACACATATTCTGCAACATCCAGAAGATACACCATTATTTCTGACACTGGGTTCGACCCACTTGCTTCCCAAAACGCATCAAACTCACGATCCTACGCAGTATAGACCTATAACATGCCTTCCAACTATATATAAAATATTAACGTCTTGCATTACTAACCGTATTTACAGACATGCGGATCATAACAACATCTTGTCGGAAGAACAGAAAGGGTGCAGACGAGATCACCAAGGCTGCAAAGAACAACTCATCATCGATTCGGTAATACTAAAACAGGCGCAGAAGGAACAGCGCAACCTCTACACGGCTTTCGTAGATTATAGGAAAGCATTTGATAGCGTTCCACATTCCTGGCTTGTTAAAGTTTTGCAAATTTACAAAGTACACCCCACTCTTGTTACTTTCATTGAATCATCGATGAAGCACTGGCGAACGACCTTCATTTACAAATAAATGGTCAATACCTCGAAACTGATGAAATTTCTATCCGTAGGGGGATCTTCCAGGGCGACTCCCTGAGTCCACTTTGGTTTTGTTTGGCAATGAATCCACTTTCCAAGCTACTTAACGATACGGATTACGGCTTTAAAATCAAAGCCAACAGGAACACTAGCTGCACTGTTTCCCACCTTTTATACATGGATGGCATCAAAATATACGCATCAAACCAGCGTCAAATTCAACATTTACTTAATATCACTGAAAAATTTCCCAGTGATATACAAATGGGATTTGGATTAGACAAGTGCAGAACCTTGAATATCGAGAAGGGTAAAATCGTTAACGGAGATGTGTTACTACCTAATGGGAACATTATAAATGCCATGCAAAATGGTGAAACCTACAAATACCTAGGATTTCAGCAAGCTAAGCTACTAGACCAGAAGCAAGCAAAAACCAAAATTCGAGGACAGTTCACTCAAAGGATAACTGCTTTATTGAAATCCCAGTTGAACGCAGGAAATCTTGCCAAAGCAATTAACACCTACGCCATACCGGTCCTGACATACTCATTTGGAATTCTGAAGTGGACAAAAACAGAACTGGAAGATATTCAAAGAACAACGCGAACCATGATGACCAAACACAAATGTCACCACCCGACATCATCAGTTATTAGGACCACTCTACCAAGAAAAGAGGGAGGGAGAGCTCTAACGGACATAGTTAATTTACATTACAAACAAATATCCCAACTCCAAAAATTCTTCATTGGCAAGGCTCAAACATCTAAATTGCATGAGCTGGTCGCGAAAGCAGATAAAAACTATTCCCCCTTAGATCTTGTAAACCCTGATAATAAACTTGAAATCGTTACAGACTCTGACAAACAGGCAGAGTGGGCCCAGAAAGCGCTCCATGGTCGTCATCATCACGACCTCAATCAACCATATATCGACAAGGAAGCATCAAATAAGTGGCTCTCCGATGGAACATTGTTTCCAGAAACAGAAGGATTTATGATGGCGATCCAAGACCAAGTAATTAATACCAATAATTACAAGAAATTTGTTATAAGAGATCCAAACATCGTGTACCATCCGCACGCAGTTCTAGAGAATGCTGATTTTAGACTATACTACGATAGGTCAATTATCACCGATAGACGGGTGACGAATAACCGGCCTGATATTGTGGTTGTGGATAAAAACGCTAACTCGGTTCTCCTAGTGGATGTTGCTGTACCCAATAACAATAATATTTTAGACAAATACAACGAGAAAATTGCAAAATACACCGATCTTGCAATTGAGGTAGGACAGATGTGGCAGGCAGAGAAAGTAGAGGTGGTGCCGGTCATTGTTTCATCTACGGGACTAATCCCCAAAACTCTACAAGACAGCCTCACCAAACTAGGTCTTCACAAAAACACATACATCGATCTGCAGAAGGCTGCAATTTTGAATACTTGTCACACTGTCCGTAAATTTCTAAATATGTAACTGCTGTGCCTAATCCCATTTGCGTTTACACACGCTCGGGATAGGTGAACATTACCAGCAAGAGCTGAGCAAGAGTACACTTGAGTTGGATAATAATAATAATAATAATAATAATAATAATAATAATAATAATAATAACCCGTGGGGGTACTGGTCCCCTATCGGGCGCTTCCCCAGGTGGTGGATCGGGGAATGCCTTTTAGATATAGAAGGTATCGAGGAAATTAGATACCTCGGAGCGAACCAAAACCAGTTAGTTTCAGGACACGACGGTCTCCATGTAAGGAGCGGTACTCCGACAGCGTCTGTTCTCTATGTAAGGAGCGGCTGAATCAGCACCTGGCAGTAGGTCTAAAATGCGACAATCACGATGTCGAATTGTAAAACAAGATTACCCCAGGTGGGTAGAGCTAAATGCTCAGAATCCCACACTGCTTGTGTACCTAGTACATCGGCTGTCTGCTCCACGGATTCTGGGGGGAGCAATAATTCGAGTGTAAATTCCGGGACCCTAAATCTCAGGAATCGTCAGGTGAATCGACATTGCAACACCTTAAACTCTTGTCGCGTTCAAGTTGGTGCTAGAAGGGCTTGTTCGAAAAATGATTTACCTTCTTCCTCGGTTAGCGGTAGGCGCAGCGTGACACCGAGTAGGGCTACTGCGAACCACACTCAGGGGGAAAACAACATCGATCCTCCGCCACCGGCTTCTGATGTTTCTGGAGTGACGCAAGTCGGCACATCTACGACCACAAAAGCCGGAAAGCCCAGGAAGCGCATGAAGTGGACTATCGAGCTAAACTCATTCATTATGCGCTCCTACTTTAAAATCACGAATATGGAAACTGATATGACGACATACAGATACGCCCTCCACCGTGCATTCGTTGAACATTATCCAGAATTTCACCATCTCACGGAACAGCGTATTGCTGACCAACGTCGAAGTATTGTGAAAAACAATCTACTACCCGGTCCGACGTTGCAACAAATTCGAGGTGAAGTCCTTCTTGACCTTCAAGATGGAGAGAATGACATAATTACCGATCAGGATACACATAAATCGGAGAATGCACAAGGAGACCACAATGGCGTTGAGGAAATAAACAATGATTGCGACAAAACCACCGATAATGACTATAATACCGAACTTTGTAAAGCACTAGCGGAATTTAATGGCACCAACCCAATACACCGGCCAAAATTACCAAAGCTGCGAACCAATAAGAGCACTAACAGCATACTAGCAGCTGTGAACTTACTACTGCAGAACTATGCTAAAGACTGCGAGGCGCTGGAACAACTTCACACTCTCATCTATTGTGGAGCGGTAGCAGTGATTCTAAGTCACAATCAACAGATCCAATCCCCTAAGAACAATCGGGGTAAAGACTACAAACAGCTCAAGCCTTGGTGGCAACGCCGGCTGGAAAAGTCCATTGATGACATCAGAAGGGAATTGGGGCAGCTTACAGAATTTAAAAACAACTTGAAACCGTCTAGGCGCTTAACAAACAGAGTGAGGAAGATCTATCGAAGAATCAACACTTATACAGGTCACCCACAACATAAACAACATGTATGTGAATATATCGATTCACTCAGGCAAAAGTTAAAGGCAAAATCAAAACGTTTGTCACGATATGTCAAGTGCACGAAAAGGAAACAACAGAACTACTTATTCAATAACAATCAGAAGTTATTTTACAGGCAACTAAGCGGTACTGTAAACAATCACAACCAAAGTCCCCCAGATAAAGATGAGCTAACGGAGTACTGGTCTTCTTTATGGTCGAACCCTATCGAACATAAATCCAACGCTCACTGGATAAGAACTGAGGAGGAAAAAATTAACATTGAACCAATGCCTTTCGTTAACTTGACAACAAGCGAGGTAACCGAAGCTATAAAGAGCACCAGTAATTGGAAGACACCAGGAGTTGACCATGTCCAAAACTTCTGGTATAAGAAGTTTGACAGTCTGCATGAAGCAATGGCAAGATCATTTACACATATTCTGCAGCATCCAGAAGATACACCACCGTTTCTGACACTGGGTTCGACCCACTTGCTTCCCAAAACGCATCAAACTCACGATCCTACGCAGTATAGACCTATAACATGCCTTCCAACTATATATAAAATATTAACGTCTTGCATTACTAACCGTATTTACAGACATGCCGATCAAAACAACATCTTGTCGGAAGAACAAAAAGGGTGCAGACGAGATCACCAAGGCTGCAAAGAGCAACTCATCATCGATTCGGTAATACTAAAACAGGCGCAGAAGGAATAGCGCAACATCTACACGGCTTTCGTTGATTATAGGAAAGCATTTGATAGCGTTCCACATTCCTGGCTTGTTAAAGTTTTGCAAATTTACAAAGTACACCCCACTCTTGTTACTTTTCTTGAATCATCGATGAAGCACTGGCGAACGAACCTTCATTTACAAATAAATGGTCAATACCTCGAAACTGGTGAAATTTCTATCCGTAGGGGGATCTTCCAAGGCGACTCCCTGAGTCCACTTTGGTTTTGTTTGGCAATGAATCCACTCTCCAATCTACTTAACGATACGGATTACGGCTTTAAAATCAAGGCCAACAGAAACACTAGCTGCACTGTTTCCCACCTCTTATACATGGATGACATCAAAATATACGCATCAAACCAGCGTCAAATTCAACATTTACTTAATATTACTGAAAATTTTTCCAGCGATATACAAATGGGATTTGGATTAGACAAGTGCAAAACCTTAAATATCGAGAAGGGTAAAATCGTTAACGGAGATGTATTACTACCTAATGGGAACATTATAAATGCCATGCAAAATGGTGAAACCTACAAATATCTAGGATTCCAGCAAGCTAAGCTACTTGACCAGAAGCAAGCAAAAACCAAAATTCGAGGACAGTTCACTCAAAGGATATCTGCTTTATTGAAATCCCAGTTGAACGCAGGAAATCTTGCCAAAGCAATTAACACCTACGCCATACCGATCCTGACATACTCATTTGGAATTCTGAAGTGGACAAAAACAGAACTGGAAGATATTCAAAGAACAACGCGAACCATGATGACCAAACACAAATGTCACCACCCGACATCATCAGTTATTAGGACCACACTACCAAGAAAAGAGGGAGGGAGAGCTCTAACGGACATAGTAAATTTACATTACAAGCAAATATCCCAACTCCAAAAATTCTTCATTGGCAAGGCTCAAACATCTAAATTGCATGAGTTGGTCGCGAAAGCAGATAAAAACTATTCCCCCTTAGATCTTGTAAGCCCTGATAATAAACTTGAAATCGTTACAGACTCTGACAAACAGGCAGAGTGGGCCCAGAAAGCGCTCCATGGTCGACATCATCACGACCTCAATCAACCATATATCGACAAGGAAGCATCAAATAAGTGGCTCTCTGATGGAACATTGTTTCCAGAAACAGAAGGATTTATGATGGCGATCCAAGACCAAGTAATTAATACCAATAATTACAAGAAATTTGTTATAAGAGATCCAAACATCGTGTCGGACAAGTGCAGAAGGTGTCAACAAACAACAGAGACGATACAACACATTACGTCGGGATGTTCAGCCATAGCTAACATTGATTACCTACGCAGGCACAACCAACTGTGCAACATAATTCATCAGAAGTTGGCCAACAAATTTGGATTAGTTAACACCTACACGCCTTATTACAAGTACCATCCACATGCAGTTCTAGAGAATGCTGATTTTAGACTATACTACGATAGGTCAATTATCACCGATAGACGGGTGACGAATAACCGGCCTGATATTGTAGTTGTGGATAAAAAAGCTAACTCGGTTCTTCTAGTGGATGTTGCTGTACCCAATAACAACAATATGTTAGACAAATACAACGAGAAAATTGCAAAATACACCGATCTTGCAATTGAGGTGGGACAGATGTGGCAGGCAGAGAAAGTAGAGGTGGTGCCAGTCATCGTTTCATCTACGGGACTAATCCCCAAAACTCTACAAGACAGCCTCACCAAACTAGGTCTTCACAAAAACACATACATCGATCTGCAGAAGGCTGCAATTTTGAATACTTGTCACACTGTCCGTAAATTTCTAAATATGTAACTGCTGTGCCTAATCCCATTTGCGTTTACACACGCTCGGGATAGGTGAACATTACCAGCAAGAGCTGAGCAAGAGTACACTTGAGTTGGAAATAATAATAATAATAACCCGTGGGGGTGCTGGTCCCCTATCGGGCGCTTCCCCAGGTGGTGGATAGGGGAATGCCTTTTAGATATAGAAGGTATCGAGAAAATTAAATACCTCGGAGCGAACCAAAACCAGTTAGTTTCAGGACACGACGGTCTCCATGTAAGGAGCGGTACTCCAACAGCGTCTGTTCTCCATGTAAGAAGCGGCTGAATCAGCACCTGGCAGTAGGTCTAAAATGCGACAATCACGATGTCGAATTGTAAAACAAGATTACCCCAGGTGGGTAGAGCTAAATGCTCAGAATCCCACACTGCTTGTGTACCTAGTACATCGGCTGTCTGCTCCACGGATTCTGGGGGGAGCAATAATTCGAGTGTAAATTCCGGGACCTTAAATCTCAGGAATCGTCAGGTGAATCGACATTGCAACACCTTAAACTCTTGTCGCGTTCAAGTTGGTGCTAGAAGGGCTTGTTCGAAAAATGATTTACCTTCTTCCTCGGTTAGCGGTAGGCGCAGCGTGACACCGAGTAGGGCTACTGCGAACCACACTCAGGGGGAAAACAACATCGATCCTCCGCCACCGGCTTCTGATGTTTCTGGAGTGACGCAAGTCGGCACATCTACGACCACAAAAGCCGGAAAGCCCAGGAAGCGCATGAAGTGGACTATCGAGCTAAACTCATTCATTATGCGCTCCTACTTTAAAATCACGAATATGGAAACTGATATGACGACATACAGATACGCCCTCCACCGTGCATTCGTTGAACATTTTCCAGAATTTCACCATCTCACGGAACAGCGTATTGCTGACCAACGTCGAAGTATTGTGAAAAACAATCTACTACCCGGTCCGACGTTGCAACAAATTCGAGGTGAAATCCTTCTTGACCTTCAAGATGGAGAGAATGACATAATTACCGATCAGGATACACATAAATCGGAGAATGCACAAGGAGACCACAATGGCGTTGAGGAAATAAACAATGATTGCGACAAAACCACCGATAATGACTATAATACCGAACTTTGTAAAGCACTAGCGGAATTTAATGGCACCAACCCAATACACCGGCCAAAATTACCAAAGCTGCGAACCAATAAGAGCACTAACAGCATACTAGCAGCTGTGAACTTACTACTGCAGAACTATGCTAAAGACTGCGAAGCGCTGGAACAACTTCACACTCTCATCTATTGTGGAGCGGTAGCAGTGCTTCGAAGTCACAATCAATAAATCCAATTCCCAAAGAACAATGGGGGTAAAGACTACAAACAGCTCAAGCCTTGGTGGCAACGCCGGCTGGAAAAGACCATTGATGACATCAGAAGGGAATTGGGGCAGCTTACAGAGTTTAAAAACAACTTGAAACCGTCTAGGCGCTTAACAAACAGAGTGAGGAAGATCTATCGAAAAATCAACACTTATACAGGTCACCCACAACATAAACAACATGTATGTGAATATATCGATTCACTCAGGCAAAAGTTAAAGGCAAAATCAAAAGGTTTGTCACGATATGTCAAGTGCACGAAAAGGAAACAACAGAACTACTTATTCAATAACAATCAGAAGTTATTTTACAGGCAACTAAGCGGTACTGTAAACAATCACAACCAAAGTATCCCAGATAAAGATAACCTAACGGAGTACTGGTCTTCTTTATGGTCGAACCCTATCGAACATAAATCCAACGCTCACTGGATAAGAACTGAGGAGGAAAAAATTAACATTGAACCAATGCCTTTCGTTAACTTGACAACAAGCGAGGTAACCGAAGCTATAAAGAGCACCAGTAATTGGAAGACACCAGGAGTTGACCATGTCCAAAACTTCTGGTATAAGAAGTTTGACAGTCTGCATGAAGCATTGGCAAGATCATTTACACATATTCTGCAGCATCCACAAGATACACCACCATTTCTGACACTGGGTTCGACCCACTTGCTTCCCAAAACGCATCAAACTCACGATCCTACGCAGTATAGACCTATAACATGCCTTCCAACTATATATAAAATATTAACGTCTTGCATTACTAACCGTATTTACAGACATGCCGATCAAAACAACATCTTGTCGGAAGAACAAAAAGGGTGCAGACGAGATCACCAAGGCTGCAAAGAGCAACTCATCATCGATTCGGTAATACTAAATAGGCGCAGAAGGAACAGCGCAATATCTACACGGCTTTCGTAGATTATAGGAAAGCATTTGATAGCGTTCCACATTCCTGGCTTGTTAAAGTTTTGCAAATTTACAAAGTACACCCCATTCTTGTTACTTTTCTTGAATCATCGATGAAGCACTGGCGAACGAACCTTCATTTACAAATAAATGGTCAATATCTTGAAACTGTTGAAATTTCTATCCGTAGGGGGATCTTCCAAGGCGACTCCCTGAGTCCACTTTGGTTTTGTTTGGCAATGAATCCACTTTCCAAGCTACTTAACGATACGGATTACGGCTTCAAGATCAAAGCCAACAGGAACACTAGCTGCACTGTTTCCCACCTTTTATACATGGATGACATCAAAATATACGCATCAAACCAGCGTCAAATTCAACATTTACTTAATATTACTGAAAAATTTTCAAGTGATATACAAATGGGATTTGGATTAGACAAGTGCAAAACCTTAAAGATCGAGAAGGGTAAAATCGTTAACGGAGATGTATTACCACCTAATGGGAACATTATAAATGCCATGCAAAATGGTGAAACCTACAAATATCTAGGATTTCAGCAAGCTAAGCTACTTGAACAGAAGCAAGCAAAAACCAAAATTCGAGGACAGTTCACTCAAAGGATAACTGCTTTATTGAAATCCCAGATGAACGCAGGAAATCTCGCCAAAGCAATTAACACCTACGCCATACCGATCCTGACATACTCATTTGGAATTCTGAAGTGGACAAAAAAAGAACTGGAAGATATTCAAAGAACAACGCGAACCATGATGACCAAACACAAATGTCACCACCCGACATCATCAGTTATTAGGACCACATTACCAAGAAAAGAGGGAGGGAGAGCTTTAACGGACATAGTTAATTTACATTATAATCAAATATCTAAACTCCAAAAGTTCTTCATTGGCAAGGCTCAAACATCTAAATTGTATGAGCTGGTCGCGAAAGCAGATAAAAACTATTCCCCCTTAGATCTTGTAAACCCTGATAAAAAAACTTGAAATCGTTACAGACTCTGACAAACAGGCGGAATGGGCCCAGAAAGCGCTTCATGGTCGACATCATCACGACCTCAATCAACCATATATCGACAAGGAAGCATCAAATAAGTGGCTCTCTGATGGAACATTGTTTCCAGAAACAGAAGGATTTATGATGGCGATCCAAGACCAAGTTATTAATACCAACAATTACAAAAAATTTGTTATAAGAGATCCAAACATCGTGTCGGACAAGTGCAGAAGGTGTCACAAACAACAGAGACGATACAACACATTACGTCGGGATACAATCAACTTGGCAACATCATTCATCAGAAGTTGGCCAACAAATTTGGATTAGTTAACACTTACACGCCTTATTACAAGTACCATCCTCATGCAGTTCTAGAGAATGCTGATTTTAGACTATACTACGATAGGTCAATTATCACCGATAGACGGGTGACGAATAACCGGCCTGATATTGTAGTTGTGGATAAAAAAGCTAACTCGGTTCTTCTAGTGGATGTTGCTGTACCCAATAACAACAATATGTAGACAAATACAACCAGAAAATTGCAAAATACACCGATCTTGCAATTGAGGTAGGACAGATGTGGCATGCAGAGAAAGTAGAGGTGGTGCCGGTCATCGTTTCATCTACGGGACTAATCCCCAAAACTCTACAAGACAGCCTCACCAAACTAGGTCTTCACAAAAACACATACATCGATCTGCAGAAGGCTGCAATTTTGAATACTTGTCACACTGTCCGTAAATTCCTAAATATGTAACTGCTGTGCCTAATCCCATTTGCGTTTACACACGCTCGGGATAGGTGAACATTACCAGCAAGAGCTGAGCAAGAGTACACTTGAGTTGGAAATAATAATAATAACTTTATTGCTTCTGAACACATACATGTTATAGCAAGGGTTTGGATGTTTTTATCTGTGAGTATACATAGTAACTTAAAAATAACAAACAATAAATGATGGAAGAATTAATCAAATTATCAAAATACATTCCAATATAATAAAAAATAAATAAATACAAAACTCAGTATCACAAATTATAACAAAAAAAGAAAGGAAAAATAATGATAATATTTTACTCATTGAATATAAAGGAACGCAACTTTAAGATATTTGCAATGAATGCAAAAATTGATTTAGCTTCAATAAACGTTGGGTTGTCTAAAGCTAGCAGGAGATTATCAACATTTTGCATACATTCCATTTTAGGCTTTATTGCTGTGTATATAGAACACTCGAATAAAACATGGTGAAGCGTTTCTGGTTCTTTCATATTGCAAATGGTGCATACCTGCTTAGGGTCTAACGCGTAAGTCGAACCACTTAAGGTAAATTTCAACTTGTATATATTTGACATCCTCAGTTGAGCAATAATACGCGATACACGTATGGGAAGTTTCAACCTTAAATAGTTTTGGGAGCCCTTGACTAGCTTAGGCGCATAGTAAACGTTTCAGAAAGTATATTTGAACCCTTTCAATTATGTCAAAGTACCGTGCTCCCCAGATTGGGAGAGAATTATTTAAGGTGCTAAGCGGTAAGGATTCGAAAAGTTGTATCCTGGGATGCCACATATCTATTTTCGATTTTGACATAATTGAAAAAATTGGACCGGCTGCTTGTTTCCCCTAATCAGTAGCAGTACAAGACATATCATGAAAAAGACAAGTAGGGGTAAACGTTATTCCCAGGTAAACATATTTATTTGTACTAGAAACAGGCACACCATTAAAAAAAACTTGAGTTTAGAAGGTCTGAAACCACCTCTAGCAAACGACATTATTTTTGTTTTTCGTACATTGACGGTCAGCTGATTTTCAGTTACATATTCTTCCAACATCTACCTCAGAGAAAGCTAGGACCGCCAAAGCATCTGCATACAAAAGGCATGGGAGGTCATTTTTATCATCGATATTGAGGCCTTTGGCATTTTTTGACAAAAAGAATGTTTCTAGATCAGCAATAAATAAAGTAAAAAGAAGAGGACTCAAAGGTTCACCTTGTAAAACTCCAGCAGTAACATCGAAAGATTTGGTAAAACCATCAGAACCAATGATTTTGAAATGAGCATGCTCATAAATTTTTTTTACCACGCGCAATATCTTTGCCGAGGCCCCTAATGCAAACAATTTTGACCATAATAAGGAGTGATTAACCGAGTCATACGCTCGCTTAAAATCCACAAATATTGCAAAAACTCTAGATTTCTTATGTCTTATGTGTAGATGGATAATTGAGTTAAGTGTATAAACATTATCAATGCAACCCCTGCCAGATCTAAAGCCTGACTGACTTTCCGGGAGTAAAAACTTTTGATCACAATAAGTTATCAATCTGTTAAGGATTATTTGTGTAAATATCTTAAGAGAGCAGTTGAGTAGTGCCAAACCTCTATAATTATTGGGATCCTCACCGGGGCCACCCTTATGAAGCATATTAAGCTTAATTGATGGCCAACTAATTGGAATATCAGTAGAATCAAAGATTCTGTTATATAATGAATTGAGATAAAGGACCCAATTATTGCGTAATTTTTTAAAAACTCATAAGTGATGGAGTCAATGCACGGAGCTTTATTATATTTTAATGAATTTAAAATAGTGTAAATCTCTGCTAAAGTAATCTTACAATCCAAAAATGGGTGTTGTACGTCAGTAAACTGAACATGATCCAAGCTTCGATTAGAGTTTATATTTGTATAGAAATCCTCCCATACTGCTACAGGCAGGGATTTCCGTACATAATTGCCTTTATAGTGTTTTACTGTAGTCCAAAATTCCTTAGGGTTTCTAGTGTCAAGCTGGCTACGAGTTTTCTTTCATAGTCTCTTCTCTTAGTTTTTAATAGGATCCTAAAATTTCTTTTCTGTTCCAGGTAAATATTTTTACTTTGAGTTCCAAAGTTATCATTCTTGCATGTTTTAAGGCATATTTGTAATTGTTGTTTTGCTTGCTTACAGATTACGTCGAACCACGGTTTAGAATTAGTTTTTCTACTTGACTTGACTTTTGAATAAAACTTGTTACTGATAAGGCCTAGAGAATTAGCAGTTTCATTAATAGCAGACAAAAGATTATCATAAGCTGATTGTACATCATCGATGAAGGATACTTTGTTTGAGTAACACATAGCAAGTTTATACTGTGAAGACATATCTTCCTTCCAAACTAGACGCCACTCACTAACGTTATCAATCTGGGGTACTTCATCCGAATATTCAAAAAGATTACATAATAGTAAGAGAGTAACAGGAAAGTGGTCAGACAGAAAATCATCATTAGCGACAAACAAATTACTAACATTGGATAGATACATACTGCTTACCCAAACGTGATCAACTACACTATTGCCCAATTGACTAACATATGTAATCTTTGCTGGTCGATCAAGTGAGGTTCTAATGAATTATCATACATGAAATCAAGCAAAAATTTACCCCTGGTAGAAAGAATAGTATCAGAAGATTCTCTAGTTTCAAATATATCAGTGTTTTCCAAAAGTTCACTTGGGACCGTACCAAAATCTGACACTCTACAGTTCAGGTCACCACCTATAACTATCATTTCGTCTGGATAAGCTTCAGCTAATTCTAAAAGTACAGATTCAAAAGATTCTAAAATATGTCTAATATCAATATTTGGTCTAAGGTACAAAAAGCACAGAATAAAGTTACAATTTTTATGAGAAATCTTACACACTATCCACCAGGGAGACTGGTCTAGCAATACTACATTTATATGTTTTTTATATAACAAACACAATCCTCCACTAGCCCTCCCCAGTGACTTTTCTTTAATGGCACAAACACTTATCACAGTAAACTCACTATATTTATCTTCTTCGAATTGAAATTTGTGTGTCAACCATGTTTCACAAACACATAAAATGTCAAAAGTATAGTTGTTATCAGCTAGAAAATTATGTAAGTTCGACACACTATGAGAATTCCAAAATGTGAGGTTGAAATCTTTCAGTTTTTTGAGCTGCCAGATCCGTTCACTTTATTAGTTTCGAGGATACTTTCATTCGGGGAAAGTTCAGATTGATCAAAATTTCATTTATAAGGTCTTGTTGATCTAGTATGCAAATCAGATGTATCAACAATCATAGGCTGTTTATTGACGTATTTAATGGTTAGGTTCTTTTCGCCATTTTTTTACGAATTTCTAGTACGTCTCTGAGGCACTGCAACTCCTTTCTTTGATTTGCTGTTAAATCAGAGGCTAAAAATATATTGGGTAAAAGCGTTTTTGGAACGCTTGTTTTATTTCTGAATAAATCAAATGCAAGTTGACTTGAAGTCAGACATACCTTAATTGGTCGTTTGGGATTCGAGGAGTTACCTATCCTAAATATTGTTTTAATATATTGTTCCGAATTTGGGACAATGCTGTTTAGAAGAAGTTTAACTTGAGTAACATCCGTAGCGTGGCCGGAGCTTTCCGGAAGTCCCTTTACTATAATGTTGTATCAAAAGTCAGGGACTTATTTCAAATAGGGAGGGTTCTGGTAGACTTCGCGACCCTCGGAATTTTATGTTAATTTTAAATTTGTTTGATAGCTACCCTTAAATAAAGTAGATTAGAACAAAAATTTCGTTGGATCATTCAGAAATTACTTTAAAAATCACGAATTTAGTTCAAAAAATGATACTTTTTCAACACTATTTAATGCTATTCACGATGAATATTTTCACTTTAAACTGTAAAGGTTATTATCTTTAACTAAATGTAAGTCTGTTTCACAAAAAAAACCCGAAGAAAATACTTAAATTTTGCCAATTTTCAGAAATATATTCAAGCATAATTATTTTCACTTGACACTTATAGGTTATAAACCAACACACTCAAATCTTATGTCTAAGATACCTCACGATCACAAATCATGAATGTTGTGTGATCAGGTGATAGCTAAGCGGTGTTGTCAAATGGTGTTCATTTTCTTTTAGTTGAATTAATTTTGCATTGTAATAGATTACAGGAATATATAAAAATATAAAATGATTTGCATTTATAATTATAAAAATCGAAATATTAGGCATCCTTAGAATATAATGTTTATCTTAGATTTGCTTTATTTCTAACATTAAGTAATGTAAGAGTTTATAACAAACTTACTGCTGTACCTTACCTAATACAGTTTTATAGCAATATAGTGAATAATATATTAATTTAATTTATACATTATTCAATTATGTAGGTTAGGTTTGGTAAGGTTTGGTTAGGTTTGGTTAGGTTTGGTTAGGTTTGGTTAGGTTTGGTTAGGATTAGTTAGGTTAGGTTTGGTTAGGTTTGGTTTGGTTTGGTTTGGTTAGGTTTGGTTTGGCTAGGTTTGGTTAGGTTTGGTTAGGTTTGGTTAGGTTTGGTTAGGTTTGGTTAGGTTTGGTTAGGTATGGTTAGGTATGGTTAGGTATGGTTAGGTATGGTTAGGTTTGGTTAGGTATGGGTAGGTATGGTTTGGTTTGGTTAGGTTTGGTTAGGTTTGGTTAGGTATGGGTAGGTATGGTTTGGTTTGGTTAGGTTTGGTTAGGTTTGGTTAGGTTTGGTTAGGTTTGGTTAGGTTTGGTTAGGTTTGGTTAGGTTTAGTTAGGTTTGGTTAGGTTTGGTTAGGTTTGGTTAGGTTTGGTTAGGTTTGGTTAGGTTTGGTTAGGTTTGGTTAGGTTTGGTTTGGTTAGGTTTGGTTTGATTAGGTTAGGTTAGGCTAGGTCTCAAAACGTCATACTTTCTACTTCTATCGTGAAGATTACATTAGCCATAATCAAAAGCTTAAGAGATTTAAACTATTTTTCAAATAAGGTATTTGTCCAAATAGTGGTCATGGTGAAAAAATATTGTTTTTTGGATTTTTCTCTATAAATTCTAAATCTTCCACAAATTTTTTAGTAAAAAACCTTGTGTAAAGTATTTCCAAGCCGTAACGAGTTACGGATATGAGAACTGGCAACATTGTTCAATCCACCATCTGATATCTAGACATAATTGTCAAAAATTGTCAAAATTTGAAAAAAAATGTCGGATTTTTAGTACTTTCAATTGCGATTTTCTCTTTCAAAAGTACATGATCCAAGAATTTTTTTCTTTTAAAATGTTCTATAGAAATAGGGCTTTCTAATAAGAAAAAAATCGTTGCAAAATTCCGAGGGTCGCAAACCTTACCGGACCCGGTGTTGCAATTAATTTGAAATAATTTTATTAGCTTTGATCCAGTTCAATAAGTTGTCAGAAGTTTAGTTGTCAAGTTGTCAGTGACATTATTGCATAATATATGTCACACAGTTTTTTGCCTTACCTTTCGTCTTCTCACTATAAATTCTACAAGTTTTACAATAGATCCCGTGGATACAGAGTCGGTAGGGATTACATTCGAACTTTTAAGGACAAAATTTGATGAATTGAAAGTATTGAACAATCAAATCTATGAGCTTGTATTAGACAGTGCTTCGGAAGAAGAATTGATTAGTGAAATTGAAAGCTGTAAAGATTACAATAAGAAGTATACCAAAACAAGAACGAAGCTTGAGAAAATAAAAGGTGATTTAACTACAGTGGTAAAGAATGCTCACATCTACAATGTTCCCAACCAAAATTCCTTGGAAAAGGGTTGTCTCTGTTTGAAAGAACAAGTATGCATAAGTTTAAGTTGCCAAAAGTATCATTTAAACGTTACGACAGCAGTATGAAAGAGTGGTTATCCTTTTGGGCGCAGTTTAAGAAAAATCACAATGACAATTCTATTGACAATAGTGACAAAATTGAATACCTGATTCAAGCTATACTGTCCCAAATAGCCGAGCTAGGCGATTAGTAGAAAGTTATCCAGCTATGGGGGAAAATTATGAAAAACTAATTGAAACCATGCAAAGTAGGTTTGGCAGGGAGGATTTGCAGATCGAAGTGTATATTCGAGAACTTCTGAAACTAATCCTTAGCAATTCTGTCTCCAAACAAAAATTTGAAATTGCTGTTCTCTACGATCAAATAGAGACACAGTTGCGTGCACTCGAAACATTAGGCATATCCTCCGTTCTGCTATGCTGTACCCGCTAATCGAATCCTGTTTACCACATGTATTAATTGGGGTTTGGCAACGTTCATCGTTTTTCAATGATTCTTCGTTCCCAGAGACTCCGTCACATTCCGGCGACGCATCCTCTTTAGAAGTTCGTCTTTAAAATCTTATGTCATTTCTTAGACAGGAGGTGGAGAACGAACAAAGAATCGACCTAGCTGCCGAAGGTTTCGGAATTAAGGAGTCATCATCGCTTGATAAACACGATAAGCAGAGTTCCGCTATGGATAAGAAATTTAGACGTAACAGTGAAATCCCTACTGCGGCGGGACTTATCAATTGCGAAGTTACCACATGTATTTTTTGTACAGGGTCTCATGATAGTTCGAGCTGCTTCAAGGCGAAGAAGATGTCTTACGAGCAACGAAAGGAATTACTCGCACAAAAAAAGGCCTGTTATCGCTGTCTAAAGGTGGGTCACCAGTCGAAAAGGTGTAGAAGTCGTCTAAGATGTATTTTATGTAAGCGTTCTCATGTCGTTCTAATGTGTCCTGGCGTTCCTGACGTTATAGAAAATAAGCCTATCACCAGTGTGTAAGCTGCTGTTACGAGAAATGTTCAAAGAAATCAGACCCTATCCAATTATACAAGCACCCAGATATTTTTGCAGTCGTTTCGAATTATCCTGAAAAGATTTGTTGGGTCTAGGGTAGTACGAGCCTTGATTGATAGTGGATAGCAGAGGTCGTACATTTTGAAAACCACTGCTAGACAGCTTGGATATAAACCTAAACGTTGCGAGAAAATCGTTCACAGTCTATTTGGTGGGAGACAGGTTTGAAATACCCATAACTGCTATGACATTACAATTTCTAACGGAGACTATAGCTACATGTTCGAAGCCCTCGATGAGACGACTATTTGTGGTGACGCTGTAAATCCCGGTCCGATCGAGCTATTATTAGGAGCAGATATCGCGGGAAGTTTGAATACCGGGAGACGCCGAGAATTAAAATGTGGCCTATTCACAATTGAGACTCATTTTGGTTGGACGCTTATGGGAAAAATACCAACCACAAACAGTCGATCCGATGTGGTGACGACAACTCTGAATTTGTTTGTCAAAGATATGTCAATTAGCGATATGTGGGAACTTGAGACTATTGGTATTAAAAATCCTTCAGGCAAGCCTAACAAAGATGAAAATCCCATAGAGGCTAGAAAATTATTTCTACAGACAGTGAAAATAGATAAAAATGGACGTTACGTGGTTCAACTTCCATGGATTGATGGACACCCCGCAATTCCGACAAATTACAAAATGGCTCGAAAGAGATTAATCAATACTGTCAGCAAGTTGAAGAAACAAGGGTTTTTTGAGCTGTATGATGATGTTTTTGCAGAATGGGAAAGAGAGGAGGTCATCGACATAGTTGCATCATCTCAAGAAGTGGACCTAACTAAAGGTCATTAACTGCCACACCGACCAGTTATAAAAGAAAACAAAGCCACCACCAAGATTAGACCAGTATTTGACGCATTGGCACATGAGACAGGGGAACCAGCATTGAACCACTGTTTAGAACAAAGGCCTAATTTGATAGACTTGATTCCGTCGATGTTGCTCTGGTTTAGAGAAAATAAAATGGGAGTGACGGCAGATATCAGTAAATTATTTCTTCAAATAGGTCTCTGTGAAAATGATCGTGATTTCCTTAGATTTTTATGGTTCGATTCTCAATGTCAAGAAATTGTTTTCACAAACACACAAACTTGTGGTTTTTGGAGTCAACAGTAGCCCTTTTCTTTTAGGAGCAACGATAAAATATCATTTATCTACGTATCTCGAAAAGGGTCCCAATTCAGGAAAACATTCTCGAGAAACCCTTGAGGGTTGAGCAGGAGTTTCAATGTTGACAATTGTGTCGCTAGCCTGCATGATGAAAGATCCCTGTCTGAATTTATTAAGGAAGCAACTGCAGTTATGGCCGAAGGTCAGTTTGAATTAAGAGGGTGGGAGTACACCGGCTCTGCTACTTGTGATACCTGTACCCTCCTAGGTTTAGTCTGGGATCCGAAGAGACGTTTTATCTTTGAATCCAGATTTCATTTTGTCTGACCTTAACCAAGAACTATTGGTAGTATCGAAACGACTAATCTTGTCCATTATACATAAAGTTTTCGACCCTATCGGACTCACGTGCCCTTCTGTTTTGGTACCCAAGCTTTTGTTACAAGGCCTGTGGAAGGAACGACTTACTTGGGCGACACTGTCACACAGTCTTTCAAGACATGGGTCAGAGATTTACCCTACCTGAAGAAAATTGAAATATCTCGATGGGTGTGGACTACAAATTCTGATTCGCAAGATCTAAGTCTCCACACATGTTGTGATGCTAGTAACAATGCGTACGCATGCGCCATATTTTTGAGAGCTGTTATAGATGAAAAGGTTGCAGTCTTTTTGTTGGCCGCTAAAGCTCGAGTATCACCCTTAAAAAGATCAAATACCAAAATGACCATTCCCCGACTGGGATTGTTGTTTGCAATCATAGGAGCTAGGTTGTATGCGCATGTCGTAGAAAATTTGACGAGAAAAGTTGAGAGTTTTTTCTGGAGCGACTCCTCTATTGTCATATCGTGGATTCAAAGGAAAGAAGTTTTTGTCTGGAACCGGGTGACAGAGATACGTAATTTGACCGATACTGAAAAATGGCGCCACCTACCAGGTATACATAACCCAGCAGACCTTTTATCGCGAGGGTGTTCTGTACCGAAAGTTCTTCTTGTGATTCATTCAAACCTTCGTAAACCGGGGGAAGCGAGTAGCTTCTTTTTTGGGTACGAACAGAACAGGTAGAATTAGTTAATAATTGTTGTAGTGTGCAATATGGAGCAATTCTGAAGACTTGATAAATGAAAAATAACGAACGGACATCGAGTTTATACTGACCGTTGGGATTAAGACTATTTAATCACTATTCCACCTCCTTCTATACAGTTACTTAGATTTAAATATTAACTGGAAATTGGGTTGTACCTGTATAGGTTACGGGGCAGGTAGTTCCGTCGCGCCTATGGTTTACAACTATTTTATTGTCCGAACCCCCGATCCGTGCTATCAACTCTATTGGGACAGTCTTTAACAACAATACTAAAGTTCAGAGCATTGTTTGTATGCAAGTACTGTCGGTTCCCAAAGAATATAATATGAAACGACATTACACTACGTTACACGGGAAAATGTTTCAGCAAGATACAAAGGACACTGTTTACACTACCACTACACCAACACTAACACTTTACACTATCTTACGCGCGTTTCGATAACCAAGTTATCTTCTTCAGATACCAAGTTATCTTCTTCAGTCTCTGAAGAAGATAACCTGGTTATCGAAACGCGCGTAAGATAGTGTAAAGTGTTAGTGTTGGTGTAGTTATCTTCTTCAGTCTCTGAATAAGATAACTTGGTTATCGAAACGCGCGTAAGATAGTGTAAAGTGTTTATGTTGGTGTAGTGGTAGTGTAAACAGTGTTCAGTGTCAAGTATCGCCAAAGGTTCCAGAATTCCCAACTTAAGATACAAAGGAGTAAAGAAAGTCTATTATTACGAATTTTAAGAAAAACTTTTTTTCAAATCTGATTAATTGCCGAAAAATTCGAAATAGTCTCAGTGTTTTTAAATTGAGTGTAAAATTTGTCAAAAAACTAATACACAAAAAGTTTAACCAAATTTACCTGTTGTCCCTCCCACGTTGAACGCTTGTGATGGCAATAAAAAGCGCGGGTTTGTAGTAAACAATTTATCGCCCAAGGGTTATGCAATTAACCAAGTTTAAAGATTTTAGGTAGCTTTTTTGAGATATGCTTAAAAAACTGACTTAACAGCGTTATCTTCAAAGAGCGGAACTTTAGGACAAAGGTGAATTAGGTTAGATGGATATAAAAGCCTCGATAAAAGCACATCTAGTATTTGTAGTCTGCGTTTGGTAGAAGATTTTTATTATTTGTACGAATGTTCATAGATTACAATAATTTTTAGCTGCAATCCATATAAAGTAATTTTTCTTTGGTTTATTTATTCTAGATACATTTTTTCCGGTGCTATTCCGGGATTCGATTTACGATATTAACTGGTTCTATTTTCTAGGACCATTTTTTATTATTTCCCATATAAATGTAAGAGATAAAAAAATATATATAATAAATAAAAACATAAATGAATAAATGTAAATAAATAAATGTTGTAACCATGGGCGATGCTATTATTATTATTTCCAACTCAAGTGTACTCTTGCTCAGCTCTTGCTGGTATTATTCACCTATCCCTAGCGTGTGTAAACGCAAATGGGATTAGGCACAGCAGTTACATATTTAGAAATTTACGGACAGTGTGACAAGTATTCAAAATTGCAGCCTTCTGCAGATCGATGTATGTGTTTTTGTGAAGACCTAGTTTGGTGAGGCTGTCTTGTAGAGTTTTGGGGATTAGTCCCGTAGATGAAACGATGACCGGCACCACCTCTACTTTCTCTGCATGCCACATCTGTCCTACCTCAATTGCAAGATCGGTGTATTTTGCAATTTTTTCGTTGTATTTTCGTTATTATTATTATTACTATTATTATTATTATTATTATTATTATTATTATTATTATTATTATTATTATTATTATTATTATTATTATTATTACGTTTAACTAATGTCAGGAGATATTTAAAAGTTGTTGCAATAAAACATTTACTAATTTTAATTTACTCGGTATAATTGAGAACAAAATAAAACAATATAGTAAATCAAATATTAATAATGTAAATTTAAATAAAATACTCAAGTGATAGGCCAGAGGCAGATATGAGATGTCGTACCTGAAATTAAAAAGAGATACGGATGAGCAATCAAGTTTACCAAAGGTATTTTTATATTAAAGAAAGTAATCAAAATTTGACATTGGTAACTAAATGAAATTATTATCTTTCCTGGTCATCTTTAACTAGAAAACAACATTAATAAAGTTGATTCATGTCAAGACCTTAGTGGTTTCATTTCCATAGTAAAGAACTGACCAAATATTAATTCTCCATTCCGTCGACACTGACCGCAGTGTCCACTATCGATCGATAAAAAACAGGGCAATCACACTGACTATAGCAACAGGAATAATAAACAATCATTCTTGTGCCACAGCAGTGACAAAACTAGCACACTGACCGCAATGTCACTAGCCCGTACAAACCACAGTACGACCCCTGGAAAACTGACCACAGTAATCCAAACACAAACGCATACACTGACCGCAATGTACTACGCCGGAACAAACAATATAATATTACTAATCACTTTATTTTTCATTACACTTCGTAGGTAAGAAAAAATATACAATAAGTACATTCTCAAATACATTTTAATCAAACAATACAACCCTGTAAATGTTAGAAATAAGATTGTCTAAATCAGAGTTAATCGAATTGACTATAATAATAATAATAATATTTAATTTATTTAAAGAAATAACTTGATTGTGAAATAAAACAAATGCTAATGGATAAAACTTAATTACTCAGTGAGAAAAACTCACCCTAATCAGCAAACAGCCACAACACACAGAAATTGCACTAAGTCAATAAGTTTAAAGTATAAGAATGACAACTAATTTCAACTTCACACAGCAAAGATTTTTAGTAAAATGTTCTCTTTCTTATGCTTGTCTTTGAGATTCTACCAAAGCTGGCTTAGGTAATTCGATATCTTCGTATCTTTAATGTTGTTAACATAAATACAGACTGCGACCATTTAGGAATGTGCACATGTCAAGTGTCTGAGTGCTGAATGTTTCGAATTTTAAAATTTTATAGATTTTATATAGAGAAGTAAAAAAAATATTCTTACATAAATAATCTTTAGCAGTAGTAGAAAATAGTTATTTATACTATAAGTAACATTTACTAGTCGAGAACGATTGCGCCCGAGCAATAGCGAGGGCTGGCACTTAAAGTTCGAGACTAGTAAATATACTTTCAACCCGTGAAGTATAAAGTTACCTGATATTTTGCTATTGCCGGAGATTTTTATAATATCGTCAAAAAATATGCAGATCTCAGACCATCGGACGTATCAAGTTCCTTCTTCCTAAATTTTCAAAATGGAAAATGCACAAAACAAATTATTGGTATAAATAAATTTGGAAGAATGGGTAAAAAAACAGCAGAATTTTTGAAACTACCAAATCCAGAAAGTTACAAAGGCCATTGCCTTCGGCGATCTTCTGCCACATTGTATGCCGATGGAGGGGCGAGTAATACATCCCTAAAACGTCACGGGGGTTGGAAATGAGCCTCTGTAGCTGAAGGCTTATATTGCTGACTCTATGAGAAATAAAATGGAAGCCTCCAATAAAATTTTGCACCAAATCAATCCAAATTTTAGCAGTATTTCGAATGCCGGTTCATGTCCATCCACGTCTGCTGATGGAGTCAGCAATTTTGCTATTAATTCAATTACCAATGAAAGCACCGATATTAATATTGAAACTGCAAGTAAACCTGCAACCATGAATTTTAGCAAATGTCAAGTTTCAATTAATTTTATAAATAAATAGTTTATAAGCCTGCGGCTCGTGTAATATAGCCTACATTATACGCTCGTTAAATAATATACTAATTTTCTCATCCCTGCAGAATTTATTCTTGGATTTTTATTAATTTAATTCGATACTCTTCGCATGAAATTATGGACAGCTTTGACCGGTTTCTATAGCGTCATAAGCATTGTTATTTTATCAACAACGTCAAGATGACAGTTTATCATCAAAAATTGAAATTATTGATTTGTATAACAGCCAAATGGAGATAGGAGAATCAGCAAATATCGCTTGTCTGTCGCTGCTGCCAGAAAAATCAAGGAAGAGGTATGAAGCAACGTATCATTACTTCAAGAAATGGTGCCAAACAAAGACTGCTACTGCAGTTTCAGAAACCGTGCTTTTGGCGTACTTTCACGAAAAATCTGCTGTATTAAAGTCTCCATCAAGCTTATGGTGTGAATATTCCATATTCCATAGAGGAAAACATAGATATTTCCAAGTATCATAAGCTTCGAGCATTTTTAAAAAGAAGAAATTATGGATAGAAACCATAAAAATCTAATGTGTTTGACAGGGAAGATGTAAATAGATTCCTGTTCTAAACCCCTGATGATATTCATTTAATGATGAAGGTTGTAATGATAATGGGAATTGGAGCGTACCGTTCTAGAGAACTCTGTGCAATGGAAATGGACAATGTTGAATTAAGGCATGAAGTCATAATTGTTACTATTCCTGATACCAAAAATGGAATGGAATGGCATGTAATTTTACAGTGACTAAAAGTGACGGTGAGAAAGTTTGTTATTTCAAAATAGTTCGAAATTAGATTGTTATAAGATCCCACATGACGAATTTTAATCCTCGCTTCTTCATGCGATATCAAAATGGAAAGTGCTTAACCAGCCTGTCGGGAAAAACGTCGGCCACTTTATTAGCGAATACTGGATTGATGTCTTAGCTCTCAAGCGACATGGCGGATGGAATTCTGCAACTATTGCGGAAAGTTATTTAGCGGAGAGCGTCAACAATAAAAAGGAAGTTGCAAATAAAATTTTATACAATATAACGAAGCCAGAAGTCTCCTGCAGTACTTCAAGAGTAACAGAAATCTTAGTTAGGGATGGAGAAATTATGGAGTCACAACATTTCATACAAATTGAGAAAAAACGAGAAAACATTTATCCAAATGTTGTAAATAATGTTCATAATTGAACAATTAATATTCATATAAATAAATAAGATACACGTTTTATATGGCATAAATTATTACCACCTTTAAGGGTGGTCAGTTGACTTACAACCCGTCGTCAAGGGCAATCGATACCTTTTTTGGTAATTCTCATTTACGACCTTCAAAACAGTGTCAAAATGCGTCGTTTACAATATAGGGAGGAGAAAAATATTATTTACCAAATATGCATCGACTATATCCGCCATGTATGCGGGTGTCAGTTAGCATTATAATTATCATTTTACGAGATTAAATAATATATCCAATGTATGCAGATTATATAAATAACTTGTTTGCAAACCTTGGAGTATTTTCTATTGGGTATGCCCGTGAGCTTAATTAATTTACTATATAAAAACAAAAATATTTATTTACATTCAACACACAGTTGCTTGATAACTGCACATACCGAATTGGAAATAACAAAACAAAAATAGAAATGACATGACAATGCAAATAAAACAGTTTGTATTAAAAAAAAAGAATTTCTGCGTAAATAATTTCTACACACAATGGCAATTCTGGTTATCAGTAATATCTCAAATAATTAAAAAGAAATTCATAGTTTATAAATCTCCATATTTGTTATTAGAATATTGACCGAGCCAAGAGCGTTCATGATATTTGATGTTTAATATTTACTTTTTAAAATGTGAATATTTTAGAGCAAGATCCCACGACTGCCAGACCTTCGTTATTTTGTAAAAGTTTTTCTATGTATGTCCAAAGGTTACAAAAAAAACGGTACAAAAATACAGAGCCTACTTGATTAGATCTAAATCTTAATCCATTTGACAGAATGTGAGGTTAACTCATGCAAATACAAAAAAGGGCCGTTCGGCAATTAACTCCGAAATGGAGAATGATAGGAGTGGAGCAGAAGCAGATTTCTCGTAGAGTAAAAGGATAATTTGTTACCGAACTCTCAAACCATGGAGGCTATACAAGGAGATCGAACTCATACGGGAAAATTGACAAAACCTGTCCTCAAAATCGTCGATCTAAGCAGTTTGTTTTTTCACCGCGGCGTCGCGCATTGTACCTAAGATACCATATTAAAACTGTCACGACAATAACCTTACTTTTTATTGTTAAAAATTGATAATGTTGTTGAAATTTATTGCAATAGTGGTTGGTAGTGCAGATTATATAAAAGGAAGACGTGAATTGAATTTAATTTAAGTAAACCAGAGTTTTTTCAGTTACCAAAAATAATAAGAAATATTCAAAGATAAAAATAAAGTAGGAAAGGAAATATTTATTATGATAGACTTAAATTATATACCTTACTTGTGAGAAGTCTAGAAAAAGCACAATTGCACACAAAATACTTTACTTTTGCTGATGACATTATTATGTTCTATACAAGTACAATTTAAGAGAACTGGAAGAAAAAAGGTGAACAAAGATTTGAAGAAAAACCAGAGATGGTTGATAAGGATTAAGCTGTAATACTAATTTGAAAATATTACTGGCATGTTCTTTATACAAAAAAATATGAATTCAGTTGATATTCAGATAATAACAGGAAATGAAAATATAAATAAGGTGAGAACATACATTAAAGCAAATATATACATCAAATAGAATAAAATTTATGTTTGCCAATTATTGGTGCACTTTACCAATGTAGGGATTACTAAAACCATAAGACATTGAAACTAATCGGTGACACTTATTTCTTACCAATCTTCAGCTACCTAATTCCAGTGTGGCAGACTTGTGGGAAAACATTCATAGATAAAAACACAGAGGATTCAAAATAGTGTAGTGAATGTTTTGTGCAAGTTCAGTTACAGAACGTCCACAGTTATATATTTTGTGTACGTACTTATGTATGTTACCTACTAATTGTGACTTTCCACTGTGTTTGCTTCATTAGGAAATAAACTTTTGTAAATTGCAATTTTTGTATTTTTAAAATAAAGTACTTAAAAAAATTATTTTCATGTATGATACGGAATTATTTAAATATATTTTATATTGAAAATCTGTGCATGAACTAATGTCATGCACACATTTATTGAAAATATATTGTATTTTTCATTGTTATTGAATAGATTGAAGATTAAGCATTGAGTTTTAAGACTTTGGGCTTCATCCTACACATGTTAAACCATTTCAGTATTCTGTTATAAGTTTTTGTAGCTTATTTACTGTTATTTTGAGATTATTATGACTGATCAAAGCGATGTCATCTATATACTGCAATATGTATGCAAATTTAAATGTTCTGTTGCTAAATCATAGTTGTAACAAGATAGATAGATTGTAGAGCAAATAGGACAGTGAGGAACACTGTAGAAGTCCTTAAATGTTTTGAATAAAACTGTAATTTACTTTTACTTGTGGTGTTCTATCACTAAGGTAGTTTTCAAGATTAAAAGCAAGTATTTAGAACACATCATTTCATATAGTTTGTAGAATATACCACAGTTCCAAACACCATCAAACGCTTCAGTAATGCCTAGAAAAATATCAGCACTATGTTTTCATCATAGACTAGAGGTTTGTATATTTGATGTCAGGTTCAATAGTGTGCATAGTTGAGCATCTGGTATCAAGATATAGATGGATTTTCTGGCATCCTTCAGTTAAATTTTTTTGCAAGAGTACTCGTAATCCTATAAAGCCTATTGGTAAATTGAGCAGTAAATATGAAGTATTCTAATTACCTTATTTTAACTTATTACTCATAATACCTAAGCTGGATAAGTATAATAGGCAATAGGATAGGTAGGTATCAAGTTAGAGACAAAATACTGATTGTATCTTTGAACAATGTTTAATGATCGAAGGATTGTACACTTTATATTCAGGTAAAAGAAGTTACATAGTGTGTAGTAAATTACTTCTCGTGCAACTATCTGTATATTCAATATTTTCATAATTTCTTCTTGTAAAGGCTTGACCAGTTCGGAAGCAATAATCTTTTCCTTCATTTCATGGAAAATGACCTAAAATATTAGATATTATTAATTCTGTAATTGTTTTATTATTTCTTATTAATAGGACCAAATTTGTGTGTTATTAGAGCTTATGACTACTGGCTATTTATCTATACATACTTTCTATGTTTTCAAACTGTATTTCTTCTAGTTGCAATTCTCAATTATTCGAAGGCCATTTAATATAGTACATTTGAAGTGGCACATTTTCTCCAAGCATTTCAAGTGATTTTTCCTTTTTTTTCCTCCGTTTTTTTATATTTTTGTGTAGCTAATATTTTTTTACTATTCAGGAATGCAGATTCTGAAAAACTTTATACATATTGTAAACATATCTCTTTATTCATCTTCAATTTATTTTTTATCATTAGGCAATCCAACTTGTGAACTTGGTTCTAGCATATACTTACTTGCACCTAGAGTGTTTTCTTTATTCTTCAAATTTCTCTTTTAAAGACATACTCATTCTAACTGTGCTGGACCTTTAAGAGTGTTCTAAAATTCCATACTGAAGAGAAGACATGATAGTAGATATTCATATTTTTTATCACCTAAAAACATAAATAAATTCAGCAGCACAGAGTGGAACTGATTATTTTACCACCAAACGATTACAATTTTCGATATTTTTGAAAACGAGAACAAAATACGGATTTCTTATTCACAATATTTTCCATTTCTGTGGCCTAACCTCACTTACCTCACACGTGAACAGCGAACTGTCAAAGAAGCTAGCAACCAATAAAACATCATGAACTCGAGTTTTATGATTGGCTGCCGTCAGATTTTTTGGTATCGCAACTTATGTGGTGCCCTCTATAATGACCAGAAATTGGAATACATGGAGTTCGATCTCCTTGTATAGCCTCCATGTCTCAAACTGTCAAACGAGGGACATCTATCAAACGTCAAACTCAAACAAATGTCATTCGGTGTAATATTTTTGTGGTTATATTTTAGTATTTTTATAAAATATGAATAATTATTACTTCGCAATTGTAAACTATGTAACCTAAAATGCGTATGAATTTTATTTTTTGGCTGGTAATCCAAATGCGCATATTCACTCCTAAAACCCCACCTCGCCGAGGTGCTACAAACTCTTTTCACACCACTCCACAGTAAACGAACCATTTAAAGACTGCTCCTTTTACTCGTTCTGTAATAACCGAACGGTTTAAAGAAGGGAGGAGTGTACTGAGTCAATGGAGTAGCTTTGCCGAACGGCCCTCATAATATGAAAGTATTATAAACTGACGTTTGTATTTTACATTTGACAGAAGCATGAATGATTTGATTTTTAAGAAAATTTTGAAATTCATATTCGATTTTTATTAGTTTTAAAAACTAATATTAAAAAAAATAAAACACCAGTAGTGAAAAAAATGCTATATGAGCCACGGTAGAAAAGTGTATTGATGTCTCGGTCTTTAATGGAGCTCGACAATAATACCTCACTTTTCTACCTTGGCGCGTAATTATTATTATAATTACTAATTACTATTATGCGCCAAGGTAGAAAAGTGAGTTATTATCACCGTACACCAACTAACGACAAGTAGATTCACTTGCGTCGGAACGTTTGAAATTTATGGTACATCGTCTCTCTGGCGCCGTACTCCCCGTTATCGCCGCGCAACCCCTGTACTTCCCACTTTCTCGATTTAAACTCGCCAGAACTCAGCAGACGATAGGCGGGGTGAGGAAATTTTCGGTGACCACTGAATCGACGAAGTGAATTTACTTGTCGTTAGTTACTGTACGGTGGTTATTATTGTCGAGGTACTCGCTTCGCTTCTCGGTCTTTAATGGATCCGAGGCATTAATACACTTTTCTACCGTGGCTCATATAGCATTTTTTTCACTTCTTCACTTCTGGCATTTTATTTTTTTAAATATTAGTTTGTCGACTCCCGTTTCAAATGACATGACAGCTGTGCACAAGTTAACCTCACATTCTATTAAATGGATTGAGATTTAGTTATAATCAAGTAGGCTCTGTATTTTTCTCCCTTGGTTAATAATGAACAACTTTACTACCTCAACAAAAGTCAATAAAGTTAGGTTTAGAGGCTAATAGTGAAAAATTACTATTAAACAACACCCATTAACGAATATGTCACTTTACTTTATTTATTAGACAAGGCCCATTAACAAATCACTTTGCTTGTGAACCGAGTTTTGTTTACCTCATCTCTCGTAACACGTGCAGCAGTTCAGGATCAAAGGGGCAGAGGGAATTTTCATTCATTCATTCATATATTTGGGATGTGCTCAACAGCCCAGGCACTTGAACTGAATCTTTGTATCATTTCCCATGTTATCTACTTCCATTCCAGAAGCTTCGTGTCTTCTATAAAGGCTACTAGTTTGACTGGAGGGATTTTCAGTAGTTGTGATGGTTGTATTAATTCCTCTCCAAAGTACTTCAGTCTAAGTACTTGTCAGTTCTCGCAGAAGCAGAGTATGTGAGTAGTTGTTTCATCATCAAGTTCACATTTTCTGCACATATGTTCACTAACTTTGCCCATTTTGTACAGATGTTTCCTCAAGGTGCAGTGTCCAGGTCACAGGGTAAACTCAATGGAAAGAGTTGGGAAGAGTTGGGAAGAAATGGCAGTGGCCAAAAAGGAAAGATGAAATATTATACAAGGAAGAAGGCGTAATAAAGAAAATTAGTATCAACGACATCAAACCTCATACCAATAGAGGCATTTTTAATGTCTAAGATTCATTTCTCCTGGAAAAATGGACCGATGACCAACAAAAATGTACGTTGTCTATGGAGGCGAAATATCGAGTCAGTGATTATGTAGTAGTACGCTATGATAAGAGGTTTTTCCCAGGAATAGTAACAGCAGTCACAAATGAAGACGGTGAAAATTTTATATACAAAGTAAATGCTTTTGAAAGATTTGGGAAAAAATGGAGATGGCCACTACAAAAAGATGAAATAGATTATTAAGAGAATGATGTTATAAAACTAATAAAAAAAGCAAATGTAATTTTCTATAACAAGAGAGGAATATTTAATATTATAGACCCATTTTTTGCAGAAAAGTGGGAAAGTTTATAGTATAAAAAAACACACCGTTTACATTCAAGCCAACTACGCAGCATCATAACAATTTTGTATTTTTTTGAATAGATTTCATTTGTTTTAGAATATTTGGTTTTATTTACATACATTAACAAGATATTTATGAAATATATCATTATATAAAACGTGCATAAAAAGTTAGTCAGTTTATTTTGTTCATTGTTTTTAACCGCTAGGAGATTTTATAGTTGTAGTTTTCATCGAGAAGGGCAAGGAAAATCATTGAAGAAGCTATAAAGTGTTAAAAAAAATAGCTTCTTCAATGATTTTCCTTGCCCTTCTCGATAAATTATCAATGATCTGTTTTAACCAAGACAGAAATTCTAAATAGTGGGACATAGAAATAATTATTTTATTTGCCATAGATTAATAATATTTGGGTATAGTACAAAATTCTATTACGGTTCTTGTTTGTAGATGTAAATATTGAATTGTTTCACAAACTGCCTAAAAATAAGTACGCAGTATAATACGGCCGACGCTGTTTATAATGACTAGTCGATTTATGAAATAAATATTTTTTATATAAACGGTCTGATATGGACAGTCTGTATATAAACGGTCTGCGCGGTATATATACGGCGCCTTTTCACAAATTGACTGTAACATATATAAAAATGTTGAGTTTTGCACGGAATTTTTTTCCCGTTTTTATTAGCATCTACAAGCATCTTAAAATCGGTCAAAATATACGATTTCTAGTTGATTTTCAATGTTACCCGAGTACTGGGGGTAACTTTGACCCACCTAATTAAAAAAAAATAACCCGAGATTGGCTAAATAAGTACAAGTTGGGTAACACAAGTGTTTCTGTTATTACTTTCCAACATTATAAACCATAAAAGAGCGAGTATTAGCTTATTCCTTAGAGATAACTAAGAAAATATGGCTCGTGTGGTACAAAGTTACCCCGATTGACTGTAGCCTGGTTGAGAGTTCGTTGTCTACCTTGTTCAGTAAACTCTTTGTATGAAGGTGTCCTTGTGTCAACCTCCATTTGAATTGGTGTTCCCTATCTAGCCAGTTCCAGATTTCCCCTCTTATGCCATCTTTTGTAATTCCACAAAACGGTTCCGGACCTATGAAGTCTCCTTTAGAGCCTTCTTTAGCTAACTGGTCCGCTATTTCATTACCTGCAATCCCCTCATGTGCCAGCACCCACATTAGAGACACTTTGTTGTCTCTTGCCAGCCTCTTGAGGGATTCTTTGCAGTTTTTCACCAGTCTAGACCTAGTTGTTGGATTACTGATAGCTTTAAGCAGAGCCTGGCTGTCAGTGAATATTTTCATTTTTTGTCCGGTATATCCTCTTCAGATGTTTTCATCAATACAGGCTATAGCGGCAATCGTCTCTGCTTGAAACACAGTCGCAGAGGGAACAAGTTGGAGGTTCTAAAAAGTGAAGTGGTCAGTTTGGAATGGGATCATTTTTTGGAAGTTTAGTCTGAATATAGCCGCCTTATTTGAAAGAGTAAATTCAGATAGTATTATTTACGAGTTTTATTAGAACTTTATCCTTTTTGAGTCTTACAAAGCAGCGGTGGGATAAAACTAAAATCAGAGCTATTTGTCGGTATCGCTGGAAATAATTATAAGTATGTGAAATTTAAAACGAAAAGTGTTCAATAGAGCAACGAGAAAACTGATAATAAAACGTTCAAGAAATTAATAAAGCGAATTAAAAGGGCGTACGTCGTGCGGGGGATGAAGTTTTTTGATCCCAAATCGGGATTATGTGATTATCAGTGGTACAACGATATATACTATTCTTCGGCTAATTTCTGGACAACACTCATCAACGGTATGTACGACTGACATTAAAACATAAATCAGTAACTCTGTTCCATTTTCTAAGCTAGTGAAATTACGAAAGTAAGCTGGGGAATTATTAGGGGATTACTATTTTCAAAAATGATGGAAAGTAAGAGATATAAATTTAAACATTTTTGATGGTTAATTGATAAATGCAGATATTGGTAGAATATTAGATGAAAAGTTTCACGCACGGTAAAATCAGCGTAGAACACAGACGTTAATGTTTTGAAAGGGTATCTAAATACCTTGGCAAGAATAACTAAGAAAAAAGTATCCAGTTTTAAATTTAAGCATCGGCTCAACTCAGAGATGGCTTCATTGGGTAGAATCTTCAACGAACAGAAAGTGCAGAAAGCAGAATCCCCAGCGCATTCGGGTGTTCCGTCAATAGAATGTTCAACTAGCAAAAAATGGTCGTGCACCAAAAAATATATGATACACTGTCACTGCTGTCAGATCAACTGTGTGGTTAAGGATTTTGAAAATAAATCCAATAAAATGAATTCTAAATTTTACAAGTATTATAGTCATAGAGAAATCCTCTATGTGTGTAGTGCCTCGAAAGTACAATTGAAACGACAAATAAATGTTTCATTGTATATACTATGTCTAATAAAGAAAAAATACGGAAAAGGTGGCTAAAACTTATAAGACAGGACCCAGAATTTTTATCAACAGTTTCCTGAATGTCTTTTTTCTTGAAGTCCATTTTAAAGTTTTTATTCCATATTTGTATCGGATTATCGTTTGTTTATTAGGTAAATCAAAGAAATTAGATAACTATATATTAAACAATGTTTTTTTTTTCGTTTTTTGATAAATAATGTTTGAGATTAGATTCGACATTTTTTTAACTTTGTTTTGTTTATAGTTGCCAAACGGTATGGAAAGGAAATTTGAATACCTGCCAGATAGGAGAAAATAAAAATATTGACACTCTACGAGTGTCTGAATAAACAAGTAGAGAGTACATAAACCTGATGGAAGTTCAGGTATGTAGTATCAAAATAACACAAACAGTTAGAAGTTTTAAATAACATGCATTATTTATTCTGTTACCTTTTGTGATTTCAAACAATCTTATAATGAACCCCATATACTTTAACTAATGAACATTATTTTTCAGATTTGCATATGGACGATGAAGATTTACAGGAAGCTTATAAAACGGCAGATTCAAATTAGCACAACCTCCAAGTTTAGTAGATATCCAAGAATAATTATATTATTCTAACGCTTTACAACAATGTTTTGAAAAATATTAAAAAAAAAACAGTGACCGTTCAACTAAGAAGAAACAACTACTTCCCGGGCAATATGCCCCGACAGATATTATTACACTTCCAAGTCAAATGGGGTCGGTATAATCTACAAGATTTAACCAACCATTCTGGTTTGCAATTAGAAGGGACAACATAACTTGCAGTCCGGTTAAAGATTACAAAAAAAATATAAGATATTTCACTTGTACGAATTCATCGCATAAAGCATCCATACCGCTGGTTACTGTCTGGTGAATGGTGATTATAATTCATTGTAGGTGTTCAATGTTTATGTTGTATATATTTTTCAAATTTATTATTTAACTATTGAAATAAACAAAAAATAATATTAATATTTTTCTCTTCGATAGCAAAACAATATTTTGTAATATTTGTTAATAGTCTTAGTTGTATAAATAATAAATCGTAGAGTTTATCACTTTCCCAGAAACTGTGATTGCAGTATTGGTTTCTTGTTCGTATTATTTTAACTCCTGTCTTCCAAAAGTGACATTAATAATATTATAATTGTGGTTTTAAAATGCGTATGTGTTGTGCTGTGGTTCCAGCAAGGTGGGAAAACCATAAATATCCTTTTATCGTTTTCCCAAAGACGTTGAGAGGTGGGTATTAAATTAGTTATTATCAAATACGGAATTCAATTTTTTTCAAATCCAATTTAGTAGATGGAATGAATGTTTTTGAAATATTGTAACAAAGATATTTGATAATAATAAATTAGTTAGTTATTTAGTTCTTATACATGCTTGAATTTTGCCCATTCGGCTGATAATTTAATAAAAAAGAATTTACTGTTTGGACCCTTACTTTGTGGAATCTAGTCATATTACTTTTTTAAATGAAACTAGTGTTTCTAATTAATTCCACTATTTAGTGAAAAAATTATGAAAACTCTAAGATATTGATAATTATTTCGATATTGACATATCGTCAGAATGACAGAAGTTACATTTTATGTGATGCCTGCTTGATGTTTAATAGGGATAATAATACCTAAGCTTTAATATTTGTAAAATCATATCTTTTTCTTTTTTCTAGTCATATATATTAAGTCAATCACAAGATAGGTCACTTACTATTTGGTCTAGCCAAAATATTAAACATCAAGCAGGCATCACATAAAATGTAACTTCTGTCATTCTGACGATGATATGTCAATATCGAAATAATTATCAATATCTTAGTTTTCATAATTTTTCCATTAAATAGTGGAATTAATTAGAAACACTTAGTTTCATTTAAAAAAGTAAAAAAGAAACTTTTTTCTGTAGACTAAAAGCTTACACGACAAAGAAGGCTGAATTTAGTGGCTCATGTGTACCGTCAAGGAACATTGTTGAGAATGTTATTGCGATGGAAAATATATTTGTCAAAAAATTTAATTCTATTGCTAACAGAAGGGGTTTTGGTCAGTTTCATACGAACGGATTTACAACATTATCTTTTGATCATCCATGCAATCAATTTCCTATCAAGTATTACGTAAGTCTCTATACCAGAGACCGTATAAATTTTACTCTCAAATTTATATTGAAAGATTTGGAAGACAATAGATTAAATACATCTTATAAACCAAACTCCAAACTTAGTATGTATTAATAAAAATATCCTGCAACTGCATTATATGTTTTTATTGTTTTAACGTTGTGAATCCAAAAATTAGGCGGTGTCTAATTTAAAGATTAAAATTAGAGTTTTAGTGGCCCTATTATTCTGGTGGCCAATAAGTATATTTAATTGAATTTGTTATATTCTGTATAAATAACCGCTAGATCATCAATAAGTATCACAAAATTACTAAAATGTTGGATAAAAACTGTCAATTGATTCATTTTAAAAATTTTGATGTATTTTTTACTTATAGCTAAACTTTCCTTTTCAAATTCATATCCTGAATATTTTTCGAAATAATTAACATTTAAAAATATTATATAAAAAAAAAACCTTTAATAAATCATCCTATTACTTTCGATATATATTTCTCAAGTTGTCCCTGTATAGCTTGGAATAAAATATACTTTTCTAATGCTCTAGTACCTACCGTCTCGTTATTGACAACAAAAGCGAGCCGTAATTATGATTTATGATTGCGGCGATCGCTTAAAACACTAAGAAGAATCAGACAGCCTTCGAGTGAACTATCTTATATTTTTTTGTAATCTTTGATCCGGTTTCGCGTATTTGCGCCTCATCAGTACAAGGTATATGTTCTCCTTCCGAGAGCTCTAAGAGCCTAATCCCGGACTGAATTTGACACTTAAATCACAATTAATACATGTCTTCCAGTAACGAAAATGTTGTGACAATAGCGATCTTCACCTCCAACCACAAACCAGAATGGTTGTTTAGATCATACCGACCCCGTTTGACTTGACTTTGACGACAATTTTACAGGAAACTGTAATAATACTTGATTTTTTCAAGCTATAGGTTGTCAAATTTTCGAATTTTGGTTTGTGGTTGGAGGTGAAGATGTCGCTATCGTCACAACTTTAACATTTCCGTTACTGGAAGTCATGTATTGATTGTGATTTTATTGCCAGATTCGGTCCGGGATTAGCTCTGGGACAAGAACCTATACCTTGTACTGATGAGGCGCAAACACGCCGAAACCGGTCTGCAAGTTATGTTCTCCATTCTAATTACAAACCAGAATGGTTGGTTGAATCTTGTAGACCATACTGACCCCGTTTGACTTAGAAGTGTAATTAAATGTCTGTCGGGGCATATAGCCCGGGAAGTAGTTCTTGCTTCCTAGTTGAACGGTCACTGATTTTGAAAAATATTTTTCGAAACATTGTTGTAAAGTATTTTTATTCTTCGATATCTATTGATATATTTTCTATTCTGTATGATATATTTTGTACTCAACGATGATACACTTTGAATAATACGAGTACTTAATTACTACGCATGTTGACATTTTTATTGAGGTCATTCACAATCAACTCTACCTTTACTTAAGAACAAAACAAACCCAAATCTGCCGCCGTTTTTTTTTATTGTTTTAGATTGCTGCTCAATTTGATAATTCGAGAGCGAATTATGTGTCAGGTTGGCCGTGTCCCCCATCACCGACGAAAACCTCGACATAGACGTCCTTGTTTTGTGAAGTGGTCTATCAAGAGAGATTTGTCTTAGATATAGTTGTTAAGATTATGTTTTACGGTTTTTCGACCCTTTTTATTATGATATTTGGAGATTGTTGACAGGCTAGACTAAACAGTCCTTTGTTATTTGCTTCAGAAATATTTTAAGTAATTTTAGAAGAAGAAATGGATGGGACTTGTTTTACGTTTGTCGTGTCGAACGGTCGAAGTTGCCTTTTTTCGGTAACTATTTGTACTTAAATAATAGAAATAAACATTTAATTGAAAAGTCTGGAGTATTCTTACATATATATATATATATATATAATTGTTATCTCATCGGGAGAAAATCGTTGGTGATGAAAAAAACTGATACTGTTATATTTCATATTTCTAGAGTGTTATATTTATTGGACAAGACCCATTAACATAGATGTCACTTGAATGTTGAACCAAGTTTTGTTCATCTCATCTCATGTAAAATATATCTACACATGGCCAAGGAGTGAGGAGGTCTGAAAGGGAAGTGATGATCTGGAATGTTAGTCTAAGCATAGCCGAGGTATTGAAAAGAGTAAATTCATATAGTTGTATTATTATCGAGTTTTATTATACATTCTCCTTTTTTAGTCTTACAAAGCAGCACTGGGATAAAACTAAAATCAGTTAGAGCTGTTTGTCGGTATAGTTAGAACGTTTGAACAAAAATTATACGAATTAAAAGAGAGTACATCGTGCGGGGGATGAAGTTTTTTCTAAGTGCCGACATTTAATCCAAATCGGGATTGCGTGATTATGAATAAGTGGTTGAATGAAATAGAATTAGATGGTCAAGCAGAGCGATATCAGTGGGACGACAATACTACTCTTCTGCAAACTTCTGGACCCGTATCTTTGATCGTTCGACCAAATGCATCCACGTATTTCATGTGATGGGAGTGGATTTGTTATGTTCGAGCAGTATCTTCGAAATCTCGAATGTTCGACTTGCAATCGAATGAATTTATCGGTCGTATGAGTCAGAAAAACAAATAAACATAACCTGTGGCTGTAGCGTGTAGATCTTAGCAACCATTATACCTAAGTGTTTTATTAATACTGATGGACAAAAATGAACGCAGATGAAGCTGCTTTTAAACTACTCTACCGTACACATCAGATCTACAAAGTTGTTCGCCAGTGAGTTTGGAAGATATTACTATTGAACTTTCGAGTAACGTTCGATTCGGGTGAAATCATTCGTACGAACAAAATTCGTTCGACGTTTCACGAATAGTCGAACGTTCAAAGATACGGGTCCTGGACGATTCCGAAACAACAAACAACGCTCGTCAATGGTATGACGAAAACGTGGAGTACGACTGACTGAAATTGGACTGACATTAAAACGTAACTAATCTGTAAATCTGTTCCATTTTCTAAGCTAGTCAAATATGCTATTAATTACGAAAGTAAACTGGGAAATGTTTAGGGGATTACTGTTTTCAAAAATGATGAAAGATATAAATTTAAACATTTTTTATGGTTAATTGATAATTGCATATATTGGTAGAATATTAGACGAAAATTGCACACAGACGTGAATGTTTTAAAATTTAAAGGGTATCTAAATACCGTGGGAACCGTCTGCATAGGCTGCTACCTATGCAATTCTATTCTGCTTGTACACTAATCCACGGTTTCATATGGTCTGGAGAAACTACTGTTTTTTGCCATATATCATCCTTTGCGTAAGTCTAATTCTTCATATCGATCATTAAGAAGTACTTTAGATATTCGGAAAGGTCCTATAAAAACTGGGCACAACTTTTTACTACTGATAATTGTCTATTTGTATTTGTATAATTTTCAAACAATTTAAAAAAACAACCCGTTGTACCTTTTCAATTGTACTCATTATCACCTCCACAATCAGAATCAACAAAGCAAAAAAAATATTACAATTTGATCTTTTATAATAGTTCAATTTAATGTTAATACAGCCTTTAAGTTATCGTTTTAACTTTTGCAAAGTTCTTTATTGTATGTTTGCATAACGATTTAAAATAATTACTTCTGTACAACAAAAATCACTGCAAATCATTACATACATCAAACATCCAATTAAATTTCTTCAATTTCTATTGCTCATTTTAAAGCAAAATAATTTAAATTACTTGGCTGAAGTGTGGTTACAAAATTACAATCAAACATTAAATTTTTCAGATATGTTTTCAATATAAACACTTTGATCTTATGAAATTGTATCTTTGTTTCTTTCAACTTTTATTCCAAGAAAATATTTTAAATCAATCATGAGAAATTCACTCATTAAATACGATTTAAAATTGATCATTGTTTGCATTTTTTTTGTGGCAATCACAACGTCATCAACATATAATACTACATACATATTATCATGTTTGCTTCCTTTATCTATATGTATCAGCTAAGCAATTTTTAAATCCCTTTTCTATAAGCGCTTTTTCAAATAATCCATCCAAACCAACATCGAGCAGCTTGTTTCAAACCATACAAAGCCTTATTTAATTTGCAAAGTTCATTTTCCCTGCTTAAAACTACATCTAGACCCTTTTAAGATGCCATACAAAAAGTCTTATTAGATCACCATGATGTAACATTAAATGATGTTAATTTGAAAAAGATATTATAAATCGAAAACTTTAAATTCTTGCAACAGGAGCAAACGCTGTCAAATATTTTTGACTGTACCCTCGTGATAGAAATCGAGATTTAAACCCACATGGGTCTCCAAATTGATCATTCTCAAATACCTATTTACAGCCAACAATATTTCCTATCTTTAGGCCTTAGCAATAGATTCCAAGTCCTATTCATTTTCTATAATCCCATTTCATTTTATCGTATCTATTTTTTTTTAATTTCTTAATAAAAAACACCGAGATTAACACTACAAATGACCGATTGAGCACACAAAGGATAATCAGGTATATCGTCTTCATTAAGTGAGACCACAGGCAATTTTCCATTCTTTTACCTTTTCACTTGACCTACTTTCAAAACAAAGTAACGTTAGAAATATCCGTTTGTGCGTCAAATCCAATTTCATCTTATTTCACAGCTCCAGACTTAACTTTATCCGTTTTTCCATTGCCAGCCTTATTAATTTTATCAAAACAATTGAGAACTTTATTAGACAACAACTCAGCTATCACTATAATCATTTTTTACTTCATTTTCATAATTCAATTTTGAAAGCATACAGCTCCAGATTCAATTCACTTGTGATGTCATACCAAACCTGTGCCATTCCTTGTAAACGATTCGCAACGAGCTTACTTGTGGCAATCGGATCCCAATTATACCACTCAGCAAGTTCGTCCACACGATTCACACAACATTCCACACTCCGTTCCCGATTTCCAGGATCATAAACCGGAATCACCTGTTCGTCACACAGTGAAGATCTTTCAACATTCGCGACATATTTTTTAAGGCGCTTTAAGCGTTTAAGTTTTTTGAAACCCTCCGGCTACGCGTTGTAGAGATGGGAAGTACGTGTGCGTGTCGTACAAAATGTACGGCACACTTTAATGTACGGTTTGTTTGTACTGGTAGTACAATCCACCATTAGTTGATTGGTTTTAGTTGTTGGTTCGCCGGTTGGGTGCTGGTGTGCTGTTATTATAATAATTACAGTAAACAATATTTAAAGGTATTATTATTTTATAGATTCTACTACTACACCAATACATAACCAGTAAATAAGAGTAAGTATGTAATGTACATATCGTACTTGTATGTACTACGGGTCATTCTTTCTCGTTCTACTACTAACTACCCCGCCGCGGCCGCTAATGTTGACGTAAGTCGCGCTAGGACTCATCGTACAATTGTACGGCACAATTGGGTGTACTGTACCGAGTGTGCTAGTACAACCAATTGTACTAGTTTTGCCCATCACTAAAGCGTAGACTCACTTGAGCTAGAACTTGAATCGCTAGAACTCGACGAACAACTTGAAGACGAACTTGTCGAATTTTCGCGACGTTTTCGCTACGTTTTTGCGCGCGGGGCATTTTGCTGATTAATAATGTAACGTAGATTTTAGTAGAAAGGGGGGGCAATTAATGAAAGAGATAATTAGATATAAGAACCAAATGATATAATAATATTATTTAAAACAAAATAAGAATTAAGAACAAAACTTTTACTTAATTGGAATGGTCTTAGTGGATTGGTCGAGGCTCTACCATGTGCGCATAGTCAGGCTTACCTATAACAAAGAAAATATGCGTGAGTGTCCGTCTTCATTAACTTTACTGCTTAGTTAAATAATTATTCGATCAATCACCGAACACAAAGGGATTTAACTCGCATTGTGTTCTATCACTAATTTATCTACCAACGAGGCCTAGTACCTAGGAGTTTTACTTTATGGTACATGGGAGATTAAACGCGCCACCATGACCCCTTCCAGGACTATCCTCTAGCGTCTAGCGTAAAGGGATTAAACTCGCATTAGGCTACACATTCTACTAGTACTGAGTGGTGCAAAGAACATGAAGGGCTGACTCGCGACATGCTCGCTCCAGCTACTAGAGCTCGACCTATGGTCGAATCTGAGTGGTGCAATGGACAAAAGGGATTAAACACGCATTTGTCCGCTCCAGATACATTTGTCATGTGAGAACGAATTATTGTTCAATCACTAACAAAGCTCAGATATTTTATATTCAATAAATTCAACAGGTAAATAACAATCAATAAGTACGGCATTAATATAGAGACATAAAACAATAAAGAAAGAACACTCAGTGAAAAAGCTCACCTGAATATCTTGCAGTTTAATCACCCACAAATTCAAAATCTCTAACAATAACAATAATTTCTCGGAACACTAAATAGAACCATAATTTTGAAACACAGTCAATAACAGAATGCGTCGAATGATTTTTACTCAACTTGAGACCTTTTATAAAAGCCCAAAATTCATAAGTAGATAGTAATTGTAAATCAACTTGGTGAGAAATATGAAAACGTCTGGGGTTCGTGACAATTAAGATAAACAGTCGGACAGTGCTTAAGCTTAAGTATTTCTTTCTTGGTTCGGCTTTCATAAGAGTATCGATAAATACATTTTAAAAACAACAATTTTTGTCAATTACTTACAATGAACAAAATAATTATCCCACTTCTGACCCTTTTATTTTGAAATCAAACACGAATATTCAAAAATCTATTGCAGATTGCAGTATATTTTTATTCACGTCTCGACAAAGATTACACTCGATCTCTTTTACAATCAACACAGACTAACTCTATACTCCTCTTATTTAAAAAACAGTCACTCCTTATAACTACGTTTTTATTTTACTTATAATAACAACTCAGCTAGTTTTTAAAAAATATAAACATAGGAAACCCATATAATATATATTATCAAAGGTTACAAAAAAAATATTAATGTTTTTTAAAATAAACACTAAAAAAGCATAAATGCCTTATTAGTCCATATAGAATCTAAAAAGATTTTTAAATAACAAACTTATTTTAAAGGAAACCATAACTCATTACTATAGCGTAAACAGAAACAAGAGCTGCTTTAAGAATGCGCCTTTCATTATAGTTTTAGTTTTTTTATAGGTGTACACTTCTGAAATTGAGTATAGAATCAAAGATTACAAAATATATATAAGATTGTTCACTCGTACGAATTCTATCGATCAAAGGATTCATACCGCTGGTTACTGTCTGGTGACTTATGGGTTGGCGCCATGCTACAGTATGTCGCTAAATCCTTACTTGCATTTAATTTTGCATATTATACGGGTTGTCGCCTATCGAGCGCTGGTATTTTAGAATTCGTTGTTCGTGTTTATGTTTTATAGATATTTTAAATTTATTAATTAATTATTGCAATAGGGAAAAAATAATATTCATATTTTCCTCTTCAATAGCAAAACTTATAAAATAAATATTTTGTGATATTTGTTAATAGTCTTAGTTGTATACATAATAAATGGTAGTTTATCACTTTCCCACGAATTCTGAATGCAGTCTTGATTTTAAGTACTTATAATGTAAACAATGATAAAAATATAGAGAAGCAATTAAGGGCCAGAAATGTGCCTACAATCTCTAGAAACTTTGAAGAAGTATTTCATTTAGTTTTTCGGGAAACGTTCCGGAAGTAAAATTTCTTGTTCGCATTATTTTAACTCCTGTCTTCCAAAAGTAACATTAATAATATTATAATTGTGGTTTTAAAATGCCTGTGTGTTGTGCTGTGATCGGTTGTTCCAGCAAGGTGGGAAAACCAGAAATATCCTTTTATCGTTGTCCCAAAGACGTTGAGAGGTGGGTATTAAATTAGTTATTATCAAATACGGAATTCAACTTTTTCAAAACTATTGTAACAAAGATATTTGATAATAAAAAATTAGTCAGTTATTTAGTGCTTATAGGTACTGGGTATTCATAGAAATTTGAAAATTCACATATCTAATTTATTAATAAATATATCCTGCAGCTGCATAATATGTTTTTACTGTTTTAACCTTGTGAATCTAAAAAATACGGAGTGTCTAATTTAAAGATCAAAATTGTTTTAGTGGTCCTATTATTCTGGTGGCCAATAAGTATGTATAATTTAATTTGTGATATTCTGTATAAATAACCGCTAGATCATCAATAAGCATCACAAAATTACTAAAATGTTGAATAAAATATGTCAATTGATACATTTTAAAAATTTTAATGTATTTTTTACTTATACCTAAACTTTCCTTTTCAAATTCATATCCTAAACTTTTTTCGAAATAATTAACATTTAAAAACATTATATAAAAAAAACCTTTAATAAATCATCCTATTTGAATATATATTTCTCAAGTTACCCCTGTATAGCTTGGAATAAAATATACTCTTCTAATTCCCTGGTACCTAGCGGTGTCGTTATTTACAACAAAAGGGAGCCGTAAATATGATTTATGAGTGCGGCGATCGTTTAAAACACTAAGAAGAATCAGACCGCCTTCAAGTGAACTATCTTATATATATTTTGTAATCTTTGATAGAATCGATAATAGGATGACACATGTTGACGATTTTCAGTTCAAGTTTTCCAAATAATCTTGCCAGTAAAATAAATAATAGTGATAAGGAATTATTACAGTTTCCTGTAAAATTGTCGTCTTTAGTAAAGCGTGTTACCAATAGATATCAAAGAATAAATTATATTATTCTACGCTTTACAAACTAAGTTTTGAAAAATATTTTTCAAAAACAGTGACCGTTCAACGAAGAAGAAACAACTACCTACTTCTCAGGCTACATGCCCCGACAGACATCTGTCGCAACTTTTACATTTCCGTATCTGGATGGTATGTATAGTTGGTGATTATAGAGACATATTCAGTCCGGGATTAACACTCGGACGATAACATATACCTTGTACTAATGAGGCGCAAATACGCCGAAACCGGTCTACAAGTTATGTTGTCCCTTCAAGTTGCAAACCAGAATGGTTGGTTCTATCTCGCAGATATACCAACCCCGTTTACTTTAGAAGTGTAATTCAATGTCTGTCGGGGCATGTAGTCCGGGAAGTAGTTGTTTCTTCTTCGTTGAACGGTCACTGTTTTTGAAAAATATTTTTCAAAACTTAGTTTGTAAAGCGTAGAATAATATAATTTATTCTTTGATATCTAATGGTGATAAGTGATAATAAAGTATACTTTCATCAGTACAAGTTAAAAGATTTTAGATCAGATTACGAGACACCAAAAATAAATGGATAAGCATATAGAACGAAGAGGATTAGAGGCAGCACGTGCCTATAAGCGAACGTCGCTAGTTTTTTTTTTGGGCAACACGGCCTATTAGCGAACGATAGTTTTTTTTGGGCAACACAGCCTATTAGCGAACGATAGTTTTTTTGGGCAACACGGCCTATTAGCGAACGATAGTTGTTTTTGGGCAACACGGCCTATTAGCGAACGATAGTTTTTTTTTGGGCAACACGGCCTATTACCGAACGATAGTTTTTCTGGGCAACATGGCCTATTAGCGAACGATAGTTTTTTTTGGCATATTAGCGAACGATTGTAAGAATATTTTTTTTACCTCCCTATATAAAATTTTAAAATACGAAACATCAGCACTCAGACACATGAAATATTCACATTCCTAAATAGTCACAGTCTATGTTTATGTTAACAACATTAAAGATACGAAGATATCGAATTACCTAAGCCAGCTTTGATAAAATCTCAAAGAAAGGCATAAGAAAAAGAACATTTTATTAAAAATCTTTGCAGTGTGAAGTTGAAATTAGTTGTCATTCTTAATTTAAACTTATCTGTATTTCCTTTTACGTAGGAGCAAAGTGCCTCATTATTTATTCAAAAGTACTACAAATATAGAGTGAGTCTCTCTTTTTTTCTATGTGTAGGGATGGGTATTACAGTTTTTTATTCTGTTAAATAATTTTGTATTAGGATAAATTTATAAATCTGGATTTTTTCTATTAGATAAAAGTATAGGCTGAAGTATGGTTTGGTAGGTATTTAATAAATTATAAAAAAGAATCCTAAAGATCTAAAAGTTATATAAAAAGTCAAAGATAAAGATGATAATTATTTAAAAAAAGTCAAAAACAAATATTATTTATTTTGCTTTATTAAAAAGAAGCAGCATACAAAATTGTGAAAAATTAAGAAGTGCAATGATTAAAATTATAAATAAAATTTGTTTTTATATATTTACAATAGATGTAGATTTTAATAATAATATGACTGACTCACTTTAATATTTTAGAAATTGTTATGACATTTATTTTTGCATACCTACCTTAGTAAATGTAACCAACCTATGCCAACATATAAAAACACTGTTTCGTCAACTTCTAACGGCTTTCTACCAGGGGTCTTTTTTACACTATCAGGCAACTTCACTCTGTTTCCACATTTTCTTTCACTAAGAAGTCTGTAAATTGTAGATTCGCTAATTCCTGTCATATTGGCACACGTAGAAACTATACTTCTAACAGTACTTGAAGGTGCTTGATGCACAAGCGGATCATGTACGTTTAGTACTATAGTCCTTGCTTTAATGCTTTAAAATCTAAAACACCTTTACACACTACGGGGCTAAATTTTGACGACATTCTGACTACAAAAGTGCAACAAATACTGAAAAATATATTTTATTTTGTGAGAGATAAAAAAAATTATATATATATATATATATAATAAATAAATAAATGAATAAATGTAAATAAATAAATGTTGTAACCATGGGTGATGCTATTATTATTACGTTTAACTCGGTATAATTGAGAACAAAAAATAGGACCATATAAAAGTAAATCAAATATTAATAATGTAAATAAAATAAAATACTCAAGTGATAGGCCAAAGGCAGATATGAGATGTCGTACCTGAAATTAAAAAGAGATACGGATGAGCAATCAAGTTTACCAAAGGTATTTTTATATTAAAGAAAGTATGCAAAATTTGACATTGGTAACTAAATGAAATTATTATCTTTCCTGGTCATCTTTAACTAGAAAACAACATTAATAAAGTAAGGGTCCAAACAGTAAATTCAATTAATAAAGTTGATTCATGTCAAGAACTTAGTGGTTTCATTTCCATTGAAAAGAACTGACCAAATATTAATTCTCCATTCCGTCGACACTGACCTTGGTGTCCACTATCGATCGATAAAAACAGGGCAATCACACTGACTATAGCAACAGGAATAATAAACAATCATTCTTGTGCCACAGCAGTGACAAAACTAGCACACTGACCGCAATGTCAAAAGCCCGTACAAATCACAGTACGACCCCTGGAAAACTGACCACAGTAATCCAAACACAAACGCATACACTGACCGCAATGTACTACGCCGGAACAAACAATATAATATAAATTTGACCCCGCGATAGCAGTTGGGGGTTAAAACTAGTTTGTATTCTACGATGATATATTTTGTATTCTGCGATGATATAGTTTATATTCTACGATAATGTATTTTGTGTTCTGCGATGATATACTTTGTGTTCTGCGATAATAAATTTTGTATTCTACGATGATATAATATGTTATATTTTATATATAGCGTAATATTTTCATTATATGCTATTGTATAAGTTGTTTTGATTCAAGTTGATTTTTTAATAGTATATTTAGGGTCTGAGGACAGACCAATTTTCAGGATGGCCGAGTGTTATATTTCATATTTCCAGAGTATTATAGTTATTGGACAAGACCCATTAATATGTCACCTTTCTCCATTTATTAGAAAAGACTATAAGCTACATATTCCGAAAATTGAAAAAGCGAAACCATCGGGGAATCGAACCCGGGAACCCTCGGCTAGAAGTCCATACGCTAAGCCCAGCGCTACGACGGTTCGTATCTATCAATGTTCAGATCGGTATTATAAGTTACCATTAACCGCGACTGCGTCTTACATTCGGCCATCCTGCTCCGCTCCTCGTCCTCGAGGTACCAAGAGTGCTGGACCTGACGTTTTTGTGCGTACACCTATCTCACCTACGCGTTCGTGAGCCTGATGCCTTGCCTGACTACGCCTATCTCGCTCTCCTGGCGAGCCTGACGCCTGCACGCCCATTCCAGTCACCCCCTCTCACTATCACATCACATTATGGCCTCAGGTGGACATTTCGTAGATCAAATCCCACTTCTGTTATATAAGATACATATTCCGAAAATTGAATAAATATAGTTCAAAAAAACTAAAAAACACGGGCGCTCGATATACGAAAAATATGGCACAAAGCGCCCACGCTTTTTTCACAATAATTCTAGTATTTTTCGTTCATTATTGCTTTAAGCTAATTTTTTAAAAATTATTTTGAACTTTTTAGTCCGATATTATTTAAAAGCGTGTTTTTTAGTTTTTTTGAACTATATTTATTTTTCACTTTTTCGTTTAATATGCTATGAAAGCGGTTGCGTTACAAACAAACAAACATACATACAAGTGAACCTTAATTAAAAAAAAAATATCGTGGTCGGGATTAGAACCAACGACCGGTGAATCCGACGTCGTCGAAAATCCGCGCCTTAGCCCGCTCGGCCAACGAACGTACTTAAATTGTTTGGATATACTAATAGTTATATTATAAGCCACTTGCTAGGAAAGTTACAAACAAACTCACAAACCCACAAACTCACATACAGGTGAAGCTAATAAAAGCGTGTTAATAAAAAGCGAAACCATCGGGGAATCGAACCCGGGAACCCTCGGTTAGAAGCCCATACGCTACGACGGTTCGTATCTATCGATGTTCGGATCGGTATTATAAGTTACCATTAACCGCGACAGCGTTTTACATTCGGCCATCCTGCTCCGCTCCTCGTCCTCGAGGTACCAAGAGTGCTGGACCTCACGTTTTTGTGCGTACACCTATCTCACCTACGCGTTCGTGAGCCTGATGCCTTGCCTGCCTACGCCTATCTCGCTCTCCTGGCGAGCCTGACGCCTGCACGCCCATTCCAGTCACCCCCTCTCACTATCACATCACATTATGGCCTCATATGGACATTTCGTAGATCAAATCCCACTTCTGATATACATATAAGCTACATATTCCGAAAATTGAAAAAGCGAAACCATCGGGGAATCGAACCCGGGAACCCTCGGTTAGAAGCCCATACGCTAAGCCCAGCGCTACGACGGGTCGCATCTATCGATGTTCGGATCGGTATTATAAGTTACCATTAACCGCGACTGCGTCTTAAAAGACCCATTAACAAAGATGTCACTTGAATGTTGAACCGAGTTTTGTTTATCTCATCTCTTGTAATATATACCTACATATGGCCAAGGGGTGAGGAGGTCTGAAAAGGGAAGTGATGATCTGGAATGTTGGTCTAAACATAGCCGTGGTATTGAAAAGAGTAAATTCATATAGTTGTATTATTATCGAGTTTTATTATAATTTATTCTTTTTAGTCTTACAATACCAAATACGGTCTCAGCTCCCAAAAATACATATAATACAAGATTTAAATAAATTGATTCAAAAAAAATTTTACAAATAGTTTTTCCGTTTGCCACATTCTAAATGGTAAATTCTTTATATTGAAACAAAAAATGTTGAACGTTACATAAAAACACAAATAAAAATTAATTTACGACCTGTTGCTAAGCATAAAAATCAAACAACCGGTCCAATTTCGTCGATGACCCTGAACTTATTGAGTCGCTTTCTAGTTTTTATCTTATAAATGTCAAAAGTTAATTGATCACTTGTTATCCGTATTGATAGTGTGGTAAATTATTCGAGAACAGATTGTTGTATAATAACTTGCTAGATTTCGACAATATTCTGTTTAGTTATAGTACGAGGGAAAAAGTTGATAAAATGATGTAGTAACTAGCGAGAAGCTATGGAATAGAAATAAGGACTCGTTAGCCCTCCCCGAAATTTACAGAACCACAGCATTAATTATTAATATTTTTTGTCGTTATTTGAAATTTATAATTTAATTAAAGAAATCTGGAATTCAATTAAAGACAATTGGATTTAAGTTTTGCACTTAAATCTACAAAAGTTTATATTGTTGAATAATATGTAAATTCTAAGATTAATTATTTCTTAGACTGAATTAACGGATGTGTATATTACATATATAGAGTAAGATATAAGTATTAGTCCAGGGAAGATTGTGTAACGTTCCGTTTTTTTTGTATATATAGTATTGAATTATTAGAATATTTCGAGGATTTCATTAGTATTGTAGTTCTTTTTCTTTCTTCATCATTTTACTAATTTTGTCTTATTTTTAATTTTTGATACCTTCATTGTCAGGTCAAGGGACTACAGAAATAGTGTTATGGTAATTAATCAGCAGTATCTCCAATAACTATTTTGATAGCAAGTTTAAAGTAAGCGAAACCGTTTTGAGCTTTGGTAAAGAATAAGTAATGCTCGTGTCTTTAGATGTTGTAAGGACATCATTGGTACAAATTCAAGTTAACACCACTGGGAAATTAAAAGTAACCTGTTGTATTCTAGCCGTAATTGTACGATTTACATACCTGTGTGCTTACTAAATATCATGGAGTGGGCATATTTTATAATATTATGCGGGGATAGTTCAGTTAATTGGTATCGATCACATAATTTATGGAATACAAGGTACTTGAGTGTATTAAACTCTGTTTACATTATCATATGTCAACTATTTTGGGCGAGTCTTCTTCGTTTTTATCTAATAGAGTTTGGTAAACAGTGATGGTTCTACGAATGAAATGGATTAGTCTGTGGACTTGATTTTGATGAATTAGCATACCGATCTGTGGTTGTTAGTGAACTGGAGCGTAAAGATCGATGACCTTGCGATTGTTTTGAATGTCATATCCGGTTGGGCCATGGTTTAAACTTTAAAATGTTGATTTTTCTAGATTGTTGGAAAGGGGTAACACCTTTTTTTGTTATGTGGAAGGAATGAAGAGAGTGGTTTTAGCTTTGGCTTTGTGGGATGGGAATTTTAGTTGGTCTTTTGGGTGTAGTAGAAACGTTTTACGAGGCTAACGTGTCAAGTAGAACATAGTATGCTACTTAACCGCTACATTGGACTCAGATACGGGTTATGTAGTGGCTTGGGATGAACTAGATTCTGTGGTTTTGGTTTTAAGTTCCACATACAAACAACTAGGGATAGTCTTAATTTTTAATCCATCGATGTCCTATTTTTCTTTTTCTGTCAATTTGATGAATATACGGGGAGGGTATATATTTGGTTTTTAGATTTTAGTGTTAGTTGTTAGACGTTAAATAGATTAGCGCCTAATTTGGTCGGTTATAGTTACTGGGACTTTTATATATTTGTTGTTCGCGAATATTTCCCTAACGGAAGTCGCTAACGACGTTTGGTGTTCTGGGTAGTGGATGGAGTTATCTTCCGACTACGGAGTGGTACGAAAAGTTGGATGAAAGATCTGGGTTGGAGAATCAGGATTCTACAAGAATCTTAACTGGCACAAAGCCATCCGATATTATTCGGGATTATTATCTCTACCATTTTAAAGTGGGATTTGGGTGTTGGACGTATTTTTGAAGGAGGACGTAGTTTGAAGGAAGTGGAGTGAAATCCTTTTCCCACGCCATTTTTGGAATTTTTTTGTGGATCTGTTACCAATTGGTAAGTAAAGGTAGTCTTATCTAAAGACCCTTTCTATAGTACCGTTTACATTTCTAGATGGGAATAATCGTTTAGGTGGTATTTGTCGTATTTGGACTAGGCCGAGTAGGTGAGGTCACTGGAGTAAGTGAGGCTACCGGAGTAAGGGAGGCTACTGGAGTAGATTCGGGGTCTGCGTTTGTTGGTCTGTTGGAACCCTTCGCGATAGAAGGTTAGTAAAATTGCTTACATGACTAGACTTCATTTGTTGTATTTATATATAAAAGTTGCCAGTACATAACGTTGTAGATAGTTTTCTTTCCATTGTAATTATAGTACCTATACTGATTTTTGGGTGAATTTTAGTATCTATTTCCAACAATTTCATTATTGAACGAAATATACCTAATAATAAGTCAATTACTAAGTATATATTACTTACTATTTTTGGGAATAAAGTTACATTCAGATGGGGACTTGTAAAGACTCATAGTCCACAGTCCTACTACTGGTTCTGCTAAAGGCATGTCCTTCAGACTAATATAAACGCCTTCTTAGGGACACTTTAATTGTCATATTTTATAAAGTTAGTAAAGTAGTTTGGTAGTATTCACTTCAGCTATGATGTAAGAAACTAATTCTCATATTCTTTCAACTATGATTTTATGTAACGACCACATTAGGTAAAGCAGGTAACGCCTGACTTATTATTTCATTTTAGTTATTTATATTGGTTAGGTTATGATTCTTCAGATAAGAGTTTTCGTTCGCATACAGGGCATTCTACAAAAGGATCAGTATAGGCTACATTTAGTATTTAATCAAAATTCACATTCTAAGGTTTATACGTTTACTTTACTATTCGTGTAAGGTGGAACGATCAAGTGGGATGGCTAGTATAGTAAGCTCAGTTTGTTTATAGTAACTTTTGAAGTTGATGGGGGGTCAGTTTAGTTTTCCTAGAAAGGTAAAGTACCTTTTGAAACTTTTGTCTTAACTGGGAGTTGTCAAATCAATTTTGTGGGACACAATAATTGTCAAGATTTTATACAATTTTGGTAATGGGTTGTATTGTTTTTGAAGGGTTCAAGTTCAAGTTCAAGTTCAAGTTAACGTTCAAGTACACGTTCCTGGTCAGGTACATCTTTTGGCTTTTGGCTGTACAATCGGGAGCAAGTAAGGACCAGTAGAATGGACAAGTTGAGGATAGACAGTGGGGACGACGGAGATCCTAGGAGGAAGATGGTCACAGGGGATGAGGTGTAATCCCATCTCATTTTATTTCCGTTTCTTATTTTTTTTTTACTTATGGTTATTTAGTTTATAGTTTTTACCTACAGTAGAGCAAGAACCTGAATACGGGGGGTTAATTGGCTATTACTAGTTTTAGGATTCTGTTTTATTTCCTTCTCTATATAACTATTACGGGGGGGATATCGGATTTTATTAGTTTTAGGATATTACGGGGGGTATATGGGATTTTATTAGTTTTAGGATATTACGGGGGGTATATTGGATTTTATTAGCTTTAGTATACTTCGGGGGGTATAGGATTTCAATAGTTTTAAGTGTATATATATGAAAGAACTTCTTTAGTGTAACGATTATATACGGGGGGTTGTTGGATTTTAATAATTTAGTTTTTGGTTGCGTACTTCAGTACTATTACGCCAATATTAATTGGTCATCTATGGTCAGTAAGACAAATTTGGATAACTCAAATTTACATCATTATGAGATAAATGTCATTAACAGGTTCTTGGCCCACTAAGGCTGTACATTATTGTTAACACTACTTATCACCTTTCAGACATTTATTTGCGTAGCGTGCGGTTGTTTTGGATCCAACATAGTCGTGCGCCACGGTTTCCTTTTTTTTTGAGTCTTACTCATTGTGATCATTGATTTATGATATTGCGGATGTAGATTTATTGTATCTGATGAGTGCAAGTAAATATATGTATATTTTGGGTTAATAATAATAAGGGTTGTAAAGGGGTAGGTTTTGTATTAATCTCAATTCAGGAATAACAGTTCGTTTTGTATCATCACACTGAATTTTAAGTACTCAGTGGAGTTTGGTTCTTCAGCGTGAACATACTTATACTTTGTAATTTTTTTTTAATTATAAACATTTTGTCGCGGCTTGCAAGTTGGATGATGTTAGCTTCGTTTACTTAATTAAATACTCTATTGTAAGGTAAGGTTTAGTCTCATTTCTTCCTCATGTACCCTTTGCAAGTTTAGGGTGGGGGAAAACAGTTCTTGAGGTCATTTAAACTTCGCTGGCGCCCATAAATATTTCCGGTAAATTTTATACTCACACCCTGCCACCGTTCTGAGTGAGCTGAAGGCCCTAAAGGTTGACACCGGGACAACTGGACTTACTTGTAACCCTATAGACTACTTTTTGTCTTGAGAGAAAAAGGGAAGGTTACAATTGCGTAGAGCACTCGAAATTAGACTCTTTTACCCTATTTCTTTCAGTTTTGCTCGCATAATTTTTTTTTAGGAAATCTCATGCCCAATAAGATGAATTTCATCCCTCAATTTTTCAAAAATTGTTAAACAATTTGAAATTTTTTTTATTTAAGCGGTAAGTATAATGAAAACGGCAAAATCACGGCGATAATATTAGAAAATATAGTGGAAATGTTTCTCAAAAGTAAAAGTTTTTAAATTTTTAAAATTCAAAATGGCGGCCGCGCAAACATCATCATCATCATCATTTTATGAACATCAACAATTTTGAGATGCAGTTTGTTACAATCAACAGAGTGAGAGTTGTGATTTAATAGACCATACGAATGATTCAAAATTTTATTAAAATATTTTTCCAACGATTAAACTAACAAAAAATTTTATACGTTTTTTCAAGATTTATTAAAAAATTAATTTCAGCTTCCGTTTCAAATTACAAAAGGATAAACCTTCAAAAACAAAACATTTTGAGAAAAAAAATTTAATACGATCATCACAAGCAGAGAAAACAAAAGTAAAAATTTGTTAGGCAATGACAGAATACTCTAAGGAATTTAAAGTTCGTGATTGATTCGTTAGGTTATTGAATCCAATCTATACATTAATTTATTTTTCATTTTCGTTGTACCAATGCATGAGTACAAAAGGGGCAATTATTCCAGCGCGGGAAACGAAACTATAGCGCTGCAGCAATTGGGCGTCATGGCCACGAGGTTACTGAAGTCCTGTCCGACACAGAAATTGTCGTCGTTCACTTCAGGGTATGGGCATGGGCACTCTGAACGCGCGATGGTACTAACACCTAGAGAGCCAGAGCACTTCTAAAATTGCGGATTTAATGAGAACTGTAACGCCGTTAGTAGTGTCTCTGGTAGTAATCACGTAGTAATTCCAGATACTTCCACATATATCACCAATAATAACTTAACCTAAAAACCACTAACAACCATGTATTACGACGGTTAGTTTTATTTGTGGGTTAGTTCAGTTTAAAAAATTTTTTTTTCTTTAATATATATATATATATATATATATAGGATAGTCTTTGCCGACTAATTAGGTATAAAACCAGAAATATTGGGGAAACGGCAAGTTTATAAAAGTGAACTCTTCTTACTAATTTAACAAGCTAATGCTAATGCAGAACATGTAATTGATAAAGACCACGTTATGGATTTTGAATCTGTTACTATTTTAGACATACAAACAAATACTAAAAAAAGACTTTTCTTAGAAATGGCTCACATATCACAAGAACCTTGTACTATTAACAAGAAGAGTGACCATAAGAATCTCAGTGATATTTATCACTACTAGTTTCCGAAAGCTTGTTAAATTAGTAAGAAGAGTTCACTTTTATAAACTTGCCGTTTCCCCAATATTTCTGGTTTTATATATACAGTGTGTCTACTTAAGTTGGACTCATATGGGAAACTTTTTTATTATGGGTCTTAGGAAAAGAAGTTATTCCTCATAAAAAGTTCTGCATTATCTAAAACCTAAAATGCAATCATTAGATATTTCTTATTTTGAGCCGTATACGAGGTTTGTCAAAAAATATTAATCTTACTCAAGAGTAAAGTACCTTTATTTTTTACAATACAGAAAAATTGTAAGAAGTAAAGTTGTTTAAAATTAAAAGTTATATTCAAATATGCAATTACAGCTATTTAGCATGAAAATTAAGATTTGGTGATTATTTACTATTCATTCCGTATTAATTATTCTGGCATGGTACAATTTAATGTAATCTAGGATGCTCTGTCATGAAGTATTTGACAGTGAATGTCAGAATGGGTTAGTTTTCATAAAATTACAGTAAAAATGGCAGCTTTACTGACTTGTGAAGAAAAAATAGAAATAGTTTTAATTGTTGGAGAAAATTACAATACACATAGAGAGGCAGCAAATATTTTCAACAACAGACATCCCCATAGAAGCATCGGGTATTCAACAGTTACCAAAATAATGAAGAAATTCAAGGCCAGTGGAATTGTTGATAATAAGTTTAATAATAAACGCATAAAACGGGTTGCCAATGAAGACACTGAATTGGAAGTGATGCTTTCTGTCGTCGAGGAACCAAAAATCGGATTACGCAAAAGGGCTTCTCTAATCACAAATACTTCGGTAAAAAAAGATACAGTGGCAAATATTTTAAAACGTTATAAATATCACGCATACAAACCTCAATTCGTACACACATTACTACCAAGGGAATACGATGTTCGATTTGAATTCTGCGCTTTGATCCAAGGAAAGTTGGAAGAAGACCCGTTTTTCGCAAGAAGTACAATTTTTTCCGATGAAGCCACATTTTCATCCAACGGAACCGTCTCATCACAAAATTGTCGCTGGTGGTCCAACAGTAATCCAAATTTTGTAATAAAAAGTCGTAGCCAATATTCGTTTAAAACGAACGTATGGTGTGGGGTTTACAAAAATAAATTAATTGGACCATTTTTTTATCGACAATCGTTAAATGCCGCACGTTACTTACAATTATTAGAAAATCAAGTAAGTGATTTTTTGCACGAACTTCCGTTAGAAGAACGTATGAAAATTTGGTTCCAACAAGACGGTGCCTCCATCCATAGTACCGTAAACGTTAGAGAACTGCTTGAAAATATGTTTAATGGAAAGGTGATTCACAGGTATTCAGCTATTTTTTGGCCTCCCAGGTCTCCTGATTTAACTCCACTTGACTTTTTTTATGGGGTTACTTAAAACAGAAGGTTTATGAGCGAGGACCATTTGATGATGTAGACCATTTGGAAAGGATTATTTCTGAGGAATGCCAAAAAATTACTCCAAATATTATACGGAAAATAATAAAAGAGTTTCAGACAAGAACAATTACATGTTTAGAAAGAGAAGGTGGATATGTCAAAGCTTTAGTAGTTTAAATTAAAATTTAATTATGTTTGTTAGTTATAAATAGATTTTTGTTTAGGTACATAATATTCTTTGTGTGGATAAAGTCAGTATTGAAATTTACGATTACAAATACTTTATAATGTAAAACGTAAATAATCACCAAATCTTAATTTTCATGCTAAATAGCTGTAATTGCATATTTGAATATAACTTTTAATTTTAAACAACTTTACTTCTTACAATTTTTCTGTATTGTAAAAAATAAAGGTACTTTACTCTTGAGTAAGATTAATATTTTTTGACAAACCTCGTATACGGCTCAAAATAAGAAATATCTAATGATTGCATTTAAGGTTTTAAATAATGCAGAACTTTTTATGAAGAATAACTTTTTTTCCTAAAACCCATAATAAAAAAGTTTCCCATATGAGTCCAACTTAAGTAGACACACTGTATATATATATATATATATATATTTTTTTTTTCTTCAGGTCGACGGCGTATGTTTAGTTTATTGTTTAGTGTGGACTTTTTATTTTTACAGACAATGTCAAGATAATGTATAGTGAAGGACTGTAATGTGGAGTGCACCTGGTAAGCTTCATATTTTTATAAAATAATAGTAATTTACGTTACGAGTCCGGGAAATGGCTTATTAAGGTATAAGTCTAGACGTCGCTTCGTCTGGAATTTCTAGACGAGTATTTTAATAACATTTCACGGTCGTGTATCGTTCAATATTTTATTTCATACTGTGTTGTATTAAAAATGAAATTTCAATAATTTATTTTAGGTTACCTCCCTGTATGTAGGTGTTAGCAGTCCGGGAAGTAAAAATTTCTCGGACCGGGTACTGTAATGAGTTACTTCCCGGACTCGAGTCTATTTCCCGGACCGGGTACTGTAATGAGTTATTTCCCAGACTTAATTAAATGAGTCCGGGAAATAGCTTATTACAGCACAGTATGAAATAAAACATGTTTCATTAACTAAAAAGTGACAAAATATTAAAGTAGGTAGTTATTCTTTTATACAGCTTTATACTTCCCAGCCAAGAATAACAATGTTTAGTTTGACTGGAAAGAAGTGGGAACCAATCTTTGGATTTAACAAGGCGAAAACATTGGCGAATATGCCCTCGTCATTTTGGCCAGGCCTGCTTTTTAAAAGTTGAAGAAGGCGAAGGCAAACTATTGAAAAGGTTTTCTTTGCCATCACTGTTTTTGCCTGGTATGTAATTCTTTTTGTACTTATATTTATTGAATGTTATTAAATGTGATTATGTTTTTTAGATTACAATCCAAAGGGGGTTCCGATTTTTTGTTCCCCACTATGGTGCCCTCACAGGAAACAACTCCCGAGAAAATTAAAGATATTTATTGTCTAAAGTTTCAAAAAATTTTACTTATATAAAGTTTCTGTAGATATGATGGACCAACAAAAACTTACAAAAGGAAATTAATTAATGGTGAGTTTTATGCAATTCGTTAGCTATAATTTTGGCAATCGTACAGTGTACCTAAGAAAAAATAAACACCTAATTTTTATGTTATAGCTATTCCATCAACGAGCAAGGGGTTTGAGGAGGAAGGATTGAAGGGGCATTAAGCCATTAACAGATAATGGTATGTATAAAATAAAATATCATCTGTCTGTTCCTTTTGTTATATTATTTGGTTTATTTAACTCCGAATTTTTATGTTATAGCTATTCCATCCACAAGTAAGTATTATTAGAGGGGATGAATTAGAGACGGTTGAGCAATTATCAAATAATGGTATGTATAAAATTGAATATCATCTGTATGTTCCTTTTGTTATATTATTTGGTTTGTTTAATTTCCATCAAAAACTAACTAAATTACATATTTTATAGTATTATATTAGCAACTGAATAATTTGTCTACAGATACTGCAAGGGACAAAAAAAAAGGTTTTCCGGAAGAAAGGTCCAAGCATTTTTCAAAGGTAAGCAGTTTCGAGAAATAAATATGTAAATGTTTACAATCATATGTATTGTGTGTTTGAGCTAATTAAAAATATCTGAATGTAGCTACATAATAAATTATATAGAAGTAATGATAGTCATAATCTTGTAAACTAAGTTTTTTAATTGGTGTGCACATTTTAGTTATAACTGTGTTATTAGCAAATTGTTGAAATGGATGCTTCATGGTTTTTTTTAATATAAGCTTTTTTTTGATTTGTATGAAAAAATGTTATTAATTATAAATGTTTTTGAAATACGTTTGTCAGTTTACTCATATTACTTTCTTTATTTGCAGAAGCCAGTGCAGTAATGAAGAAAGATTTTCATAAAAAATCTTAAAGCAAAAAATGTTGACCAAAAAGACATCAAACATTTTATAGAATTAGTAACCGAGAGAGAAGAGTTAGTGAACATCTTGGGTAACTACTCAAAGATCAGCTTGATGATCGGTCTTTTGTCAACATCACCCAAAACACATGTCAGTATATGTTTTCTTTTTTATGTTTCTTGTATATTAATTATTTTACTGGTATTTTTAGTTTAATTTTACTTTTTAGCCCATTTTGTAATTATCTTCTCATATTTGTGTATTACTAAAAGTTATTTGTTTGAAAACAATACTACCTTCTCCTTCTCGCTTTTTATTTTAGTATTTATTTTAATGATTATTGATTTTTATCAAATGTTTGTGTCTTTTTAACTTCATTATATTATATTTAATTATTTTTTCATTGCAGAATATGGGTATTTTTCTGTATTTCAATATTAAGGGTGAGAGGGTCACTGTTCCACTATTTATTGCACTTTGCGTCGTTCCCTGATCACTGTTAATAATTATTAACTTATTAAGACTTCTTACTTTGAAAAATCGTTTTACCTTACATCGCATGCTGAGATTTTTAAAAATTATTTACTAAGTTTATTGCTTGCTTTGATGTTAAACTCGTAACATTTATTGTTCTTCCTGTTTGTCATTAAAATATATAAAAAAACGTTTTATTTATCGTGTACTTTTTTATATTAAATAAAATATATAAACTTGATGATTATTGCTTTATTTTTCCCATTTCAGGCATTATATGGTCCATTTTTTGACATTTCATTTAATTTAACTTGACTATTTGATTGTTATTATTGTAATATCAATCAAATGTTGAGTTAATTTAAATGAAATATCAAAAAATGGACCATACATGCCATTTTGCAATAAAAGTAGAATTACAGTAATTTTGAATATGCCGCCAAAAACTGTAAAAGTTTAAATTTTGAAGACTGACAATATTCGACGAATGGAATTATATGAGGATAACGGACAAAATTAGTAACAACGAAGAGTTCACTAAGAACGAAGTTTTTATGTACGAATCAACCTTTCCATTACTTGGCCATCACAATCCTACCAGGGTCCCGTCTTCGATCATTTAACAGACTTTTGAATAAGCCGCTATACTGACAACACACTTTGTTTGAAACCAATATCTAAATCGATTTTTTCATTCCAAAACAACGACAGCAATACACACAGCAAAGGTCGCAGCTTCCAACAATAGTGTCGTGATGAGTGAGGAAGGGTTTGAATATGAATAATCATATTAAAATTTTCGAGTAATAGTAGAACTTGGAATGAAATAACTAGAACATACTCTAGATTCCTTCGGAATATTCTTTTCCCCAATGATATTTTTCCATCGCTGAAGTTAATGTGCATCTCGAGAAACCCAATTATTTACTTGAATTGAAACCAACAATGTAACATACTATAGTAACGTGCTGTAAAATGAGAAAGAATTCAACCGGGCGTACATACGTCTATGGTCGACTGTTTTGCTGGTTCAATTTGCTGTATATCGGTTGGTAATGTAAGGACGATAGTAAACTGAATATACTCATAGTCTCCATGTTCGCACTTGAGTGGCTTGTAAGTACTGTATATTTTTAGGCAGGGACAACATCGTCACCTTACTGTGGGTTCCAGGACACACTGAATTAAATAGCAGATGAACTAGCTGAAACACCTTTTTGGGGACCGGAACCCTTTTGCGGTATCAGCTCCAATGTAGTATTGAAGGAAATAGGCAACGCCACAAATAAAAGAAGATCTGGTCATTGGAAAGATCTAGTAGGGCTTAGACAATCAAAAATACTTCTAAAAAATTACAACTAGGTGAGAACAAATGAATGCCTAAGCAAAAGTAGAACTACATAAACAGTTTTGACAGGTATCTTGACAGGACACTGTCGCTTCAACAGATACCTCAAAAAACCTCAAACTAGTGGAGCAAGAAGAATGTATATTCCGTGGAATGGAAGAAGATCCTCCATTTACATACTTGCGAATTTCATAGCATTATAGAATCCTAGTGCACAACAGCTAGAAGACTACTGGATAGAAGAGGGACACTTACCTCAACTAAAGCCTGCGGATATCCTTCAATTCATTCGGGAAATGAGTTTAAAGGAACTACTGGTCTCTGAGATTTTCCTCGGGAACTAAGTAGAAAAAAGGGGTCACAGTAGATATTTTCGGTCTGAGAGAATTACACCCCAATATATATACATACTTTGTTTAAATAAAAATATAAAAAAAGATTGTGGTTCAATTTCCCAAAAATAACACCAGCTTCTGAAGTTGTTGCAGTTTTTGTCCGCCATGATATGGAGACATTTTCTACTACACCAAATTCGTTCAACTTTTTTACCAGTTTACTCACAGAATTAATCCTGTTTCCCATGAGACGTACAACGCGCTCCACTTCCTACTCCGCAAGTATATCGTTGAACGGCGACTTCTTTCCTCACCCTCATGGGGACGGTGAAGCGGTATCAAAATGAACGCGGAACTGTGTACTTCGGGCGATGTTGCCGTAGAACAGGAAATAATAATAATAATACCAGCAGAAGTATCCTCCTTAACATCTCGGTTTTTGTGGTTTTCATCGAAAACATCCCACATATTTCGTTTTCCTTCAATAGCACTCATTAATAGTTCCGTATTTAAACGATAATTAGAAACGTTTGGCAACAGCGCGACTACTGCAAATGTCCCCCACTCACAGCACACTGGCCAGCATGCATTCGCGCATGCCGTACCTACGCAGGGCGAAAATTTTGCGTGCTCTGAGTGAGAATCAGAAATCAGAATCAGTTTAGCGCCCGCATCTGAAAAGGTACGTTGTTCAATGAAGGGTTGCGCGATACACTTGAAAGTATCGATATTAGGTATCGATACGGATCGGAACGTAAAATATCGATACAGTAGAATATCGAATGTTAATGTATCGATACTCAAAGTATCGATACGTTAACGATCCAGCTGCCAGCGGTTCTATTCAAAAAGCAAAGTGTGGTGATGAAATGAATTAAATAACAACAAAACTTTCAAAAGATATTTTTAATAACTAAAAATTATAAATAAACGACGAAACTTTACACTATTACAGAAAACTGCATAGGACAAATAACGGTTGCGTGAATATATTTGCTTTTGTTAGTAGATAACGCCACTCGCCGCTACCACTAAAAATCCCGGATCGCAAGGTATCGATACAGTACAAATGTATCGATACTTGGAATGTATCGAAAAGCATAGTATCGATACAAAATATCGAGTATCGGAAGTAAAAGTATCGATACACTGGAATATCGGATCGTATCGCGCATCCCTAGTTCAATGCCAACCTAGGCTTAAGCGTAGGACTTAGGGCGTGTTGTACGATGTGAGTCGGGACTTACCATGTTATGAAAAACATTCAGTATGTTTTGATAACATTGTTCATTATATATTCAGAAAAAAGGAGGATCCTTGGGAAAATCTGAAAATAATGTTAATACCATATTTAAATTGGCAATATCATAAACCCCAACAAACCAAAATTTATTATAATCCTGTGAGCTGTTTCTGTGATAATTCGTTCCACACTTGAAACTCGCTTTTCGAATATTAACCCATCATCTATGCTCACAAATAGTAATACTCACTACTAATTTCCAAACAAATATTTTTTTCATTGATATAAAATAATTCAATCAAATTACAAATTGTTGGACCTGAGATTGAGCTACATCTGTTAAAATATATCGTCGCAAATTTTGTAAATGTTAAATAAATAGCTTTGGTTAATAGCCTTTCATGCAAATAAAATTTAAAAATACCATAGACCTGAAATAGACGGATGAAGACATCCCAATCGAAATATTCCAAGATAATTCTGATTGGCACAAAAACATGGGATGTTATATTGTTGTTTATTTAAACACCTGCATCTAACATCAAACGAAATGCTTCATTAGAAAGTTATATTATTTTGCCGCGTTACAAAGCAAATAATAGTTTTCCATTTTACAACCGAAAATAAGCAGCGGCAAAGAAAACAAAAACAGACAAACTATGTTCTTAATTCCATAAAGTCTTTGGAAAAAGGTATAGAGTCGGAAAGTGTGCAAAATGTGAGAGATATAGAGTAAATGTTATGAATTTTATTTTTTTGAAAAGTTTTTCAGAACGGAATCACGTAGAAAAGGGGTATTAGAGATATTATTTTGGTTGACAAGGTCGTAGAAAAGGGGTTTAAAAGAAAGTATTTGAAATTTCTCAATAAAAGATAATGTTGAACATAACGATATATATTTTATCGTTACAAGGAATGAGATTTTAAATTATAATTATATAAACGATGAAATAAAACAATTTAATTTGTTTAAATCTCCATTTTATTTTGAACTAATGTTCAACTTAAAATTAGTGACGCGTTTCGCTACACAGTAGAAGAAAATTCAGTTGTGATGGTTGTGAATAAATTTCCAGATAAACTTTTTCAATACCTTTGTTAATATTCGTAGAATTCCACATTTAGGCACTTTTTGTACTTTATTTCTATTTAAATATATTCTAGTACTTTTGTTAATATCTTAGAAGTCCGTATTAAGGCACTATATAAATTAAAAGTTTCTCATTAAATCTTCACTAGTTTGATAAAGCTACAGTGTAGCAAAACGCGTCACTAATTTTAAATTGAACATCAGTTCAAAATAAAATGGAGATTTAAACAAATTAAATTGTTTTATTTCATCGTTTAGTATGGATCTCCATCAAGTAAAAGCCTCATCTACTCAATTTTTATAATTATATATCCTATTTATAACGTCCCGACTGTTTGAATTGCTTTTTATGCAATGAAGTTGACCTCGTATTATTTTCTTGTAATATCATGAAATTTAGTTATAGTCATACTACACAGTACCCATGAAGTTTATGCCATTGACATATTATATGGTATCTACTTTTTAAAACGAAAATAAATTACAGTATCATTTTCTAATTTTCGATCCTCCCTGTATATCATGATAAATGAGCCGTCCAGAATTTGGATTGCTCTGCATTACCTACATATAACTTTTTATTCGCCACGTTTGGTTTTTTAAGTAATATGTAGTGGACAAAATCGTTCAATTGGTCCTGAATTCCACTCTATGAAATGGACTGCTTTAGCCGGGTCATTTATCGTTACAAATTGGCCATTTTGTGATAAAAATTCCTTCATTTTTTTTACAATTTCAATAATCATTATTTTATAATAAAATTTAACGGGTTTAGTATCTTTTCTGTGAAATTTTAGACGCCTTTAATAGTTTAACGGCCGATAAAACACTTTTCGTATTCGGTAATGAAGTTTGTGTTAAAATTTCAGAGGTTGCGATTTGAACCAGGCATTATACCGACGAGGGAAAAAGAAACCTTTATGATTTCTTATGAATTCAGAAATTTTCCAAAAAGGATTCACGGATTTGGGATCAAAGGAGCATAATCTGCAGGATTCTTTTAACATCATACAGTCTTTTACTTGTCACTTGTATGAGTTGAAAAAGTTAGACCATGCCAATCAAGCCAGGATTGTCATCTTCAATAAGACGTACAAGGCAAAATACAAATCACAACCCTTCTCCTTGAATATCCGGCATGCAACTTGCCACCCTCTCAATCGGAGTTACTCCAGCACAGCAGAGTGTTACGCACAAGATTCTTTGCATGCTTGTGGAGTAATGCCCATAATGCAAAAAGTATCAATTTTTTCCCTACGTATTTTGGATGGAAAGTTGACGACGGAAAGTTATAAATGATCTGGTTTGCAGGTGATCAATTGCCGAAAGCGTATAAAGATGTAGTCATAACACGTGATATTCTTGAGGATAATCCAGAATTAGGTATATATTTTCTCCAATTATAAAAAACACGTTATTCGTTAAAAAAAATTGTTAAATATTTTAATTTTTTGTTACCGATACGCAATCGAGCCAGAAGAGGAGGATGATTCTATATATGAAGATGATGATAAAAAAAATGCTTAAAAAAATTTTTTATAATTATTTTCTGCTTAAAGATATACAGTTTTTTATTTGCTTGTTATGTCCTGAGCTTTTCAATTAATTAAGTTCAATGATTCAAAAAAATGGAAAAAAAATGTTATTATCAGATTAGGGGAGTCCCTCCAGATAATCGTCAGATTATGGGACAGCACGTCTAGGTCATAAAGATGAACCAGATATATCTTGATCTGACGCGCTTGAGTATTTCAAAATGGCGATTTTTTTTTGCACATTCTAATAATTGCCGCGAGTTTACGTCACATCCAAATCGTCAGATTATTGGATGAGAGCTTTTTTTGGTTCATTTAACATCTCCTTAGAAAATCTGACGCGCTCGATAAAATTTTTTTTCTTCTCATTTTCAACCCTTACGTACGACCACCCCCCTTTATACACACGATCAGATTAACATACGAACATTATTAAAAATACTTGGGACATGGATACTATCAATATCTGACGCGCTCGAGTATGTCCATGCAACCGTTTTTTTACATCTTTGAAAATCTATAGTCGCTCCCCTCACCGATGAAAAGGTATACATTTTCTAACATTTTTTTCTTTTTATCATCTAAGCTTCGCAACCACTGACGCTCGAGTAAATCCCCATTTAGCATCGTGGGCTCCCCTACTATAAATATCTCGACACAAAATGCGCTTAAATGTACCACTTTCATAAATATCTCATATACAACTTGATAATAGCTGGAAAGGAGAAAGATTTTTGTCCACGACTATTTGATGATGTTTACATGTTACGTGTGCTTCTTCAAGTATAATGACGTTCATTATTAACTAGTAAATAATAGGTCAGGTCACAGGGCACGGGATAAATAGGACCTATATTGAAGGTTATTTATTTACAATATAAAAATTATCACCGTGTCCAGGATTCGAACCCTATGCCTACAATTCTTCATTTTCGCAGCCAGACCTCTATACCACTCCGCTACGAAGACTATAATTAATCAACCAAGCTGTTGTAGATATAGAGCGTATGATGTATGTCAAAACTAGAAAAATGACGTTATAAATAATTTACAACTGATTGCAAGAATTTTAATTATTATACTGCATTTAAATTGAAATTACTAGGAAATATGTGGAAAGCGAAACAGACACTGAAGTGAATGTTACCCCGCCAAAAATAAGAGAAGCAGCATAATTTGTATTCTCAAATTTATTGCCAGAAAAATCGAAAAAATTATATATGATCCCTTCCTAAATTAGAGAAAAGAGAAAAAATAAATTCATTTATAAACGCAATTAATAGTCGTGGACAAAATATATTATTCTACTCGCATATAATGACTTTTATTCACTTAGTTGTTTATGTCGCTCGCGACATAAACACACCATCGTGAATAGTCATATTAAGCTTGTTGAATAATATACTATTAGCAACAAAAGTAAATTTGAATCTGTTTTCAAGTGTAATTATTGAAACCATTTTTGCTTAGTCTATGAGTAATTCTGTATTCATGTACGACCATGACCGAACATATTCACTACTTGTCTTATTTTCAAAACAGTTATAAATATCATCAAGAGCTGGCACAGGTTAAAAAAATACCATTTCAGTTAAAACAGTTGTGAAAATTCGAATCAAATTAAATATGATACGTATGTACACTTGTACACATTATATTTTAAAATTCCAAACTGTTTTAATAACAGTTACATTATTAAAAGAGTTGCAACCCAACATCACGTAGAATCGGTGCAGACATTAAACCACGTTTTGCAAGAAATAATAGCCAATAAGTGGAAGCAACAGCTCCTTTTGATAAGACAGAACGACTCCTTATAATCCTCAAGGAAATGTTCAAATAGAGCGACTAAATGGAAAACGAAACAAATTTTTTTGCGCTTCAGTAATATGGAGTTACCCAATTGGGAACAAAATCTGCTTGTAGCTCTAAACGCTATTCGATCTTTTCTCTGAACATCTACAAACTTTTCACCACATGAACAAATGTTTTCTCGTCCTAGAAGAACTTCTAATGGAGTATTAATCACGATTATTTTATTGAAGAAAATCAGGAACAACTACAGAACTGACCAGATGATAGGACGGAAACAGTTTTGGAAAATGACGAACTAGAGTTAGAATTATTAGTCCCAGAAAACCTTTCGCAAAATCAGGACTTGAACAACCATCCACTTCTCTAGCGGTACCAGGTCAACAAAACAACAGAACACTGCTGAAAATTCCTTGAGATATTCGACGATATTCGTCCGATTAATGTAAAAGATTTTCAAGTCTAAGAAAATAAAAAATATATATTATATATTCAGACGGTGAAGATTTTTGTAAATTATTAAAAAAAAAAGAAGAATTATATTGATATAACAGATGATGGTTTTTATCAATTATTTAAAAAAGAAGATAAAGTCAATTCCAAATGTTAACGCTTGTCAAAATTTAGGATAAACCAATTGAAAAATTTAAATTTGAAAAGAAGGGTTATATAAAAAAAATTGAGGGGCGTTGCGAGATAAATAAATAGAATTTTTTTTTGAAATTATTATAAGAGTCAGAAAAATTTTAAAAATCAAAGTAAAAATCTGATATAAATAAATGGAATTAATTTTTGGAAAATTGAATTGAAATGATCAAAAATTTCAAAATAAATCAAAGTAAAAATCAAATAAAATAAACTGAAAGTATGAATAGTCGAATGGGATTGAAGCAGAACAGAACATGGTAGAATAACATTTGGAATTGTAAATCTTCGACAGAATAAAAATAATTGATAAAGAGCTTCATAGTATGAAGATTTAAAATTGTAACAAGAGGAAGAAATTATCGAGGAAAGTACTCAATTTATTCAAATTAGGAAAAATCTTAGAGTTATCTAAATCCGGAATACAAATTAAATTACTATAGTGTGGAATTATACATTGACAGAAATTTGATAATATTCATATCTAAAATAAAACAATTAGAGTGGGAATAATATAATAATAATAACAATTACAAGGTCCTGGTAGACTTCGCGACCCTCGGAATTTTATGTTAACTTTAAATTTGTTTGATAGCTCACCTTAAATTAGCCGCAGGTTAGAACAAAAATTTCGTTGGATCAATCAGAAATTACTTTAAAAATCACGAATTTAGTTCAAAAAATGATACTTTTTCAACACTATTTAATGCTATTTTACGATGAATATTTTCACTTTAAACTGTAAAGGTTATTATCTTTAACTAAATGTAAATCTGTTTCACAAAAAAAAACGTAAGAAAACACTTAAATATTGCCAATTTTCAGAAATAGTTTTAAGCGTAATTATTTTCAGTCGACACTTTTAGGTTATAAAATTACACACTAAAATCTTATGTATAGATACCTTACGTTCACAAATCAAGATTGTTGTGTGATCATGTGATAGTTTTAGCGGCGTTGGCAAATGGTGTTTATTTTCTTTTAGTTGAATTAATTTTGCATTGTAATAGATTACATGAATTTATAAAAATATAAAATTATTTCCATTTATAATCATAAAAATTGAAATAATAAATATCCTTAGAATATAATGTTTATCATAGATTTGCTTTATAACTTACATTAAATATAAGAGTTTATAACAAACTTACTGCTGGACCACATAGTTTTTCTTCATATATATTATTACTTTGAAATAAATGAAATGATACTTCGGAGTACATTGTTGAGTTTCATTTGGTTAATAGTTAGGTTAGGTTTTGGTTCTAGTTACACTTTGATCTGTGACAGTTGGTCGGAAAGCGATATGTGTTCGATTATGATGAAAACTATTGATTGCCATTACTATTATTTATTGAGGTTATTTCTATTGTTATTTACTATTTTCTTATTTGTTTTCTGTTTCTTATTTTCTGATATTGTTATAGATACTTACACTTTGATCTGTCTCCGTTGGTCGGGAAGCGATGATGAATTGAATTATGAAAACTATCGTTATGATTATTATTTGTAAAAGATATGTTATTCCTAATGATGCCAGTTCGACAATAAGAAATTCCATTATAATTTCACTACAAATATTTGTGACTGTTAGTCGGGTTATAATTGGTTCCACGGGTGGAAGGAAATATGTGAATCTTGGTATATTCCCTTCCCCTTCTCGAAAAAACATCAAATAATTTGTATTCCACATGAAGTTGTGGAAGTTTATGACTATCTATATACATACTTATCTATTCCCTTCCCCTTCTCGAAAAAATATCAAATAATTTGTATTCCACATGAAGTTTTTACGTTAGAAGAACTACAGTCAATATCACACATTTCTAGTGCAGTGGGTGTTTCTCGCAGCAGTGTTTTCAGAATTTTACATAAACACAAATTCCATCCTTAAAAAATTAAATTAGTCCAAGAGCTACATGAAGACAATTTCGACCGGCGTCTACAGTTTTGTGAATTGATGAGTGAACGACTGCACGACTCTCCAGCTGTATTGTACAATATCTGCTTTTCCGACGAATGTTCATTTGCATTAAATGGTGGAGTAAACAGACATAATTGTAGATATTGGACAGAAAATTACCCACACGTAATCCGGGAGTTTCATAGTCAAACACCACAAAAATTGAACATCTGGTGTGGCATATTTGGTGACCATATTTTATTGAGGAACTCTTAAATGGTGAGGCTTATCTACAATTACTCAGAGAAGCTATTGATCCCGAAATAACACGAATACTAGAAAATAATGATACCATGTCAGAAGCTTTGCCAGCGTTTCAACAAGATGGGGCACCTCCACATTACGCTCTCGATGTAAGACGGTTTTTAAACGAATCATTTCCTGCTCGGTGGATAGGTAGACGAGGCCCAATGTTGGAATGACCACCTAAGTCACCCGATTTAACCCCTCTAGACTTTTTTATGGGGATACCTAAAAACCAAAATTTATGCCACTCAGCCAGCATCTATAGATGATTTACGTCAGCGAATTATTCAAGAATGTCGACGGGAGAGGGTTAAACTTATAACGTCTACATATGAGCAAAAATACGTCTCCCTTTATATGATTTTTGAAGTGTTTTTTCATTTTTTCACAAAAGTGACGCCTTCAGAATTATGTGGAGTGGATAGTTTTCATTGAAATGCTCTGTATATGCCTGTATTCATTAATAATAATAATAATAGGTGAAAGAATGTGTAGTTATTGATAAGTAATTTGTTATTTTATTAAATTATGATAAATTTGATCTTGTTTATCGTTCACTGTATTTTTTACTTTTTTCATATTTATCATTTCTTTAATTGTTAGTTTGTGATAATTAGAGTCTTGTGCTAGTATTTTTGAAATCAAATTCATGTTTTTCTGTAGTTTCGTGTAGGGATGTAGAAGCATTTTTTGTATATTTGTGGCCGTTAAGATGATTTTCTAGATGTTGAGTTGTCAAATCTATATATTTTTTTGGACAGTTCATACATGGTATAGAATATATAACATTAGATTTTTTATTGGTTTTAGTTGGACTTTTAAGTTTAGCAAATAATGGTGATAAGGATTATTTTAGTTAATTACAGTTACCTGTAAATAATTCTCATATTTTAGTAAAGCGTGATCAATAGACGTCAAAGTTAATAGTTTAATACTATTATAACGCTTTACACAATTAGAAAAATATTTTTCAAAGAACAGACCGTTCACTAAGAAGTGCTATATGCCCCGACAGACATTGAATTACACTTTCAAGTTAAACGGGGTTGGTATATCCGCAAGATAGAACCAACCAATCTGGTTTTTGATTAGAAGGAACAACATCACTTGCAGACCTGTTCTTTGAAAAATATTTTTCAAATTGTGTAAAGCGTTATAATAGTATTAAACTATAAACTTCAAAGTATTTTTTATTATACTTCTGAAACGCCTTGTTTTCATATGTTTCTACAAATACGTAAAGGTGGAATTTTCAGAACAGCGCATGGAAAATTTTTCCCGATCTCCGATTTTTTTTCCAAGTGCTAAATAAAAAAATACAATTGAAATTAATTATAAGAAAAAACAATTATTTATTTATAACACTTTTCTGAAAACAACAACATAATTAGTATACTTAGGAATCGTTGGTATTAATAGTAACATTTATTGTACAATTTGTATTATGGTAGAAGTTTAGTCTAGTCCCTTCGGTATTTTATTCTTTAGAACTAAATATGTTGAAGCAGACGGTTCGCAGATGTTTTTATTTTCCTAATGGAATGTCGCAGAGCTTGTATTTTGCAAGTGAGTAGGGTTAAACAATTTTTGTGATACTTCTATTTTTCTTTTTATGGATTCTTTTATGTATCCTTTTGCTATGTTGGAAGAACGCCATCCTCCGTGTCTTTTCAAAGTGAGCAAATCAGCGCCGCTTTCCACCAACGTGGTTGCCGAAGAACGCCTTAGCCCATGTCCGGTATATTCTTCGGGATTTTTCAGTTTCAGGTATTTTGCAACAAGTTTCGAGGCAGCACTGATGGTATGGCATCCAACATGTTGGGCGTAACACCTACGATTTTGGTATGCAACAAATAATCTTCTGCTGTTCATATTTTTAGGCCGTAGATCTGCATATTTACGGTAAAGTGCACACGTCTCGAATGTACATCCCTCATTGGTAATGGTAAAACTTCTTGACATGATTTTTTCCATCTCGCAAAAACACAACAATAAAGCGCCCATTATCTTCCACATCGTCTAAACTCAAACGTATTAAATCATCTCTACGACATGCGCCAAATATCCCAAACACTAAAATCACTTTTGCCAGTGGATATTGTTCATCTGAAGCTTCGCATAAAAATGTGGTTACTTGTTCTGTCGTTAGTACCCTGGCCTTTTTTGGTATATAACCCACAGCCTGGCGCTTCAAAAAAGCAATAGTTTTTGGATATTTTGTGTTGCCAGAATTTTCTTTTATAGCTAAACAACTCTTTAGCATTGAGAATCGACTCCATAACGTGGAAGATTTCATATTCTTTCGACAAAATAAACTAGAAGAAGATCCCCACTTACAGTTTTAACTTTTTTAAGATCTCGCCATTCCATAAAAAGTTGATTCTCGTGTTCATATCTCGACCTGGATTTTGCTGGTAACAAATCAGCACTGGCTTGTGCCGCTAGCTCTAATATGTTCATAGAAATATCTGGATTTTCTTCCTAGTACATTTTTTAAAACTAACATGAATTAAACTGACAGAAAATAAAACAATGCCGATAATAAATATATTGTTGCTATAGAAATGTTAATCATGTTTGGTACTATTAAGATGTATTATGATTAGTTTGAAAATAAAATGTTCTAAATTTACTTCTTATCCTTTTTTGCGTTGTTTTCAGATAAGTATAATAAAAAGTATCGCTCATTAAACGTCCGGAAATGGATTTTTCCGTGCTTGCATGACTTCCCGTGTTCGTTTGTATACGGCATGGCTATGTAGCTGTTTTGATTTAATTCAGTTTGTGTGTGGATATTTTGAATGTTATTGTAGAATAATTGTAGAATAATTGTAGAATAATTGTAGGTGCGTTGTTTGAAAATTAGTTCTATATTGTTTATTGGATAGTTGTTATTTTTTAAGGTGTCTTTCACAGGTCTGGGTTTCAGGACGGTATTCTGGAGAAGACAGTTTAATAGCTCTGTCGGTTAATCCAATAATCACAATGTATTTTGAGCGTTAGGATGATTAGAATTGTAATTTAAATATCGGCCGAACCATGTTTCTTTTTTATATAGTTTAGTTTTTATTTTGTTGAAATTAGTTCTAATTAATGTGAAAAATGCATTGTATTACTTTTTTCAGTTTCAACGGTAAACTTGAGTTTTGGAAGGAAATTATTAAATGCAGTTGAAATATCATTGATCTTGTTTGATGGAATTGTAGTTATACAATCGTCAACATAGCCAAAATAATACAAAATAAAATAGATTGTTCACTAGTACGAATTCTATCGATCAAATGATTCATACCGCTGGTTACTGTCTGGTGACTTAGCGGCTGGCGCCATGCTACAGTATGTCGCTTAATCCTTACTTGCATTTAATTTCGCATATTATACGGGTCATCGCCTATAGAGCGCTAGTATTTTAGAATTCGTTGTTCGTGTTTTAAGTTTATGTTGTATAGATATTTTAAATTTATTAATTAATTATTGCAATAGGGAAAAATATAATATTAATATTCTTCTCTCTATACATAATAAATCGTTTCTAGGAACCCTTAATCCAGCTTTGGCGACCAAGTGGTCACCTTTCAAATAGTGAAAGAATTAAATTTGGGTAAAACTGACCGCGGCGACCAAAAGGTATATACCCGAAATGTGCCTACAATCTCTAGGAATTTTGTATAAGTATTTCATTTAGTCTTTCGAGAAACGTTCTGAAAGTAAAATTTCTTGTTCGCAGTCTTCCAAAAGTTACATTGATAATATTAAAATTGTGGTTTTAAAATGCCTGTGTGTTGTGCTGTGATGGCAAAGATTACAAAATATATATAAGATAGTTCACTTCAAGGCGGTCTGATTCTTCTTAGTGTTTTAAACGATCGCTTAAACGATCGCCGCACTCATAAATCATATTTACGGCTCCCTTTTGTCGTAAATAACGACACCGCTAGGTACCAGGGAATTAGAAGAGTATATTTTATTCCAAGCTATACAGGGGTAACTTGAGAAATATATATTCAAAGTAATGGGATGATTTTTTTTATATAATTTTTTTAAATGTTAATTATTTCGAAAAATGTTCAGGATATTAATTTGAAAAGGAAAGTTTAGGTATACGTAAAAAAAACATTAAAATTTTTAAAATGAATAAATTGACAGTTTTTATTTAAAATTTTAGTAATTTTATGATACTTATTGATGATCTAGCGGTTATTTATACAGATTATCACAAATTCAATTAAATATACTTATTGGCCTCCAGAATAATAGGAGTATTTATGCCCTTCAGTAAAGTTTAACATGCACCATTTTTCGCATCTAAAAAGAAAACGTAGATATGTGAATTTTCAAATTTCTATGAATACCCAGTACTTATAAGTACTATAACTAGTTTATTATTATCAAATATCTTTGTTACAATAGCTTTAAAACATTCATTCCATCTACTAAATTGGATTAAAAAAAATTGAATTCCGTATTTGATAATAACTAATTTAATACCCACCTCTCAACGTCTTTGGGACAACGATAAAAGGATATTTCTGGTTTTCCCACCTTGCTGGAACAACCCATCACAGCACAACACACAGGCATTTTAAAACCACAATTTTAATATTATCAATGTAACTTTTGGAAGACTGCGAACAAGAAATTTTACTTTCAGAACGTTTCTCGAAAGACTAAATGAAATACTTATACAAAATTCCTAGAGATTGTAGGCACATTTCGGGTATATACCTTTTGGTCGCCGCGGTCAGTTTTACCCAAATTTAATCCTTTCACTATTCGAAAGGTGACCACTTGGTCGCCAAAGCTGGATTAAGGGTTCCTAGGAACAATTTATTATGTATAGAGAGAAGAATATTAATATTATATTTTTCCCTATTGCAATAATTAATTAATAAATTTAAAATATCTATACAACATAAACTTAAAACACGAACAACGAATTCTAAAATACTAGTGCTCTATAGGCGACGACCCGTATAATATGCGAAATTAAATGCAAGTAAGGATTAAGCGACATACTGTAGCATGGCGCCAACCGCTAAGTCACCAGACAGTAACCAGCGGTATGAATCCTTTGATCGATAGAATTCGTACGAGTGAACAATCTATTTTATTTTGTAATCTTTGGTGATGGGTTGTTCCAGCAAGGTGGGAAAACCAGAAATATCCTTTTATCGTTGTCCCAAAGACGTTGAGAGGTGGGTATTAAATTAGTTATTATCAAATACGGAATTCAATTTTTTTTAATCCAATTTAGTAGATGGAATGAATGTTTTAAAACTATTGTAACAAAGATATTTGATAATAATAAACTAGTTATAGTACTTATAAGTACTGGGTATTCATAGAAATTTGAAAATTCACATATCTACGTTTTCTTTTTAGATGCGTATATATTTCACTCTTAAATTTATATTGAAAGATCTGAAAGACAATAGATTAAATACATCTTATAAACCAAACTCCAAACTTAGTATTTTATTACATTTATAAAATTTATTAATAAATATATCCTGCAGATGCATAATATGTTTTTACTGTTTTAACCTTGTGAATCCAAATAATACGGGGTGTCACATTTAAAAATCAAAATTGTTTTAGTGGTCCTATTATTCTGGTGGCCAATAAGTATATTTAATTGAATTTGTGATAATCTGTATAAATAACCGCTAGATCATCAATAAGTATCATAAAATTACTAAAATTTTAAATAAAAACTGTCAATTTATTCATTTTAAAAATTTGAATGTTTTTTTTACGTATACCTAAACTTTCCTTTTCAAATTAATATCCTGAACATTTTTCGAAATAATTAACATTTAAAAAAATTATATAAAAAAAAACCTTTAATAAATCATCCCATTACTTTGAATATATATTTCTCAAGTTACCCCTGTATAGCTTGGAATAAAATATACTCTTCTAATTCCCTGGTACCTAGCGGTGTCGTTATTTACGGCAAAAGGGAGCCGTAAATATGATTTATGAGTGCGGCGATCGTTTAAAACACTAAGAAGAATCAGACCGCCTTGAAGTGAACTATCTTATATATATTTTGTAATCTTTGACATAGCGTTTAAAAAATAATACATTAAAATTTACTTGGTTCAGTACGTCTTCTTCAAGATGTTCCATTATCAATTGTGCTAAAGTTGAGAATATAAGAGAGCCCATTATTTTTTTTAGTGCAAATAGTGTTGTTCCTTATTTCCTCATGAGTGTAGTTTTTGTAAACCTTCAACTGCAAACTAACATCTGGTAAACTATATCATACCAAAATACAAACTACTCTGCATAGAAAAATGGAAATATCTCAAAATCTAGGTATGGTAAATGATAAAAATAAAAGTATGGTAATAATTCTCTTCGGCAATGATATAAAATACAGGGTCATCCATTCAAAATTACTGAGAAAATAATGTAATTCAGTTTTGACTCGCCATGTATTTGTTTAATGAATATTTGCAAAAGCATTCGTGTTTGTGTAGTTTTTGTGAACCTTCAATTACAAACTAACATCTGGTAAATTATTATATGCCAAACTACTACTCAGCATAGAAAAATGAAAATATCTCAAAAACTAATAACTTTAGGTAAATATGGTAAATATTTGATGAAAATAAAAGTATGGCAATAGTACTCTTAAATAAAAATAAAGAGAATTTGGATATTTTTGAAATTACTATAATACTTCATATCATTTGTTTCTAGAACTTGTTTTATTATTATATTATTATTTACTACCGAGGTGCTAGCCGAGGCACTGTAATCTGAGCGAAACACAAAGAATAAAGCCATATTTTTCGAGTATGGTTGTGGCTATGTTCCTGTCAAGCTTTGTAATGACATATTTTGTTCTAGCAAATACATAAATATTTTGCGGATTAATTTCAGCTTGTGATCTTGACTTTATAAGTAGATCGATTGCATCTTTTATATATGTTGTCATCAGTATAGGTACTTTTGGATTCTTGCAGCTTTTCCCTCGTACTTCAACTACAATTAAGCGCTCGGCCAACTTTGTTTCTAGTTGAGTTAGGGATTCTTTAGTTTCCTGTGTTGCTTGTTATTTCCAATTTGGTCGACAAGCATATTGAGATAATATCATCCGAGAAGCTTCTCCAGATCTTCTTTTGTTGAACAATATTATCCCACATAAAATCGCTGCTGTCAATTTTGACCAACTTTGTTTTACATCAACATCGTTTTGGATATTGAATTTATATATTTCAATCATGCCGTCCAAGTGTTGGTTTAGTTTTCATAATAACTTCGGTAATGGGTAACATTTGGGCACAGTTCACTTTCTTGTCGACTAGTGTTCTTATAGCATTTGAAAAAATTCTGTTGCTCCATTCAATATCCATTATATTGAGGAAATTTGTCATGTCTTTAACTGTATTTAAATCTCCCTTTCTCAAAGCTACATCTGGAGCTATGAGCTATCTGTGCACATTTACGAAGATGATGGCCTACTTTTAAAGCCAATGAAGGAATTTTAAAAGAATGAACATTCGTAACTTGAAACGCATAAATTTTTAACAGCTTAGATTAAAGTTGAAAAATTTGTAGGTTTCATTGCCATATACAAGGTTGTTATCTCATTGTTAATTTCTTTAATTTTTAACAATACCCGAGCAAGTTTCCTCATTGATTGACGAATGTACTCATGTTGTTGACTGCTGAATTTTTCAAATAATAGAGCCCCAAAACAGTTTATTAGTTCATCAGGTTTGCAAACATTAGAAATTTCATCCGATTTAAATAAACCTAATATGTACTTTTTGTAATTTAAAGAAGTATTTGTATCACTCCAAGAAGCTAATAAGGCAAAATTTTCACCTTGGATATCTCTTCTATTTTGACCACTATGGAATAGCAAGCACAACGACGAACCACGCAATATGAGATTTAAAATAACACTAATTAGGTCGAAGTTCGAATAAAAAAGACACCTGCTTCGATGTGTTTATGAAGACCCCATAATGTGGGTATGTATTGTTCATAGTTTCTTGTTCCTGAGCGACCGCGATCCTGTTTACAACGGAAAACTATATAAAGCTGATGCGGTATCCCAACTGCAAGTTATAATAAATACAGGGTGTCCAGAAACTCTCCTGCCAAACGGAAACTACAGTTACTAGAGGTGATGTTAAGTCGATTTAGCTCAAATTACCTTAATCCGAAAATGCTGAACTTTTTTTTAGCTGAAACCTCAAAAAAAATATTTGTTTTTTCAGAATGTAGATGCCTCCCCGAATACAAAATCACAAGAAACTTTCTGCGGAAATGCATCATTTTCCCGACTTTAGAATATCTGAAACTAATAAATAAACTATAATAAATAATATAAACTATGTAAAAATTGAGTTTAATCCTCTTCCCGACCTTTAACACAGTTCACGGAATAATATCTAGTCTTATCAGCTTAATATCGCTTCAAAAATCTCGAGACAAACGGTTTTGTACACGCCTGTTTTTATCAATAAATGAAAATGGTATATTCCCGCAAGAAGTTTTTTGCGTGTTTATGTTTAGAAAATTGTCTAAAATGTAAAACAGAAACGTATTTTCTTGTAACTGGTTTCAGCTATTCTAAAGTCCGCAAAAAAAATTCGAGTCTTTCTGTTTGGAAAAGGTTCCAAATAGTAAATAAACGAATATTTCTTACAACGAAAGTTAATCCTTCGAATCATTCTAAATTCTACAGTATTTAATCAATAAATGAAAATGGTATATTTCCGCAAGAAGTTTTTGGAAATGCCAGGATACATAGCAGCGAGTCTTCTGGTGCTAACCTCAGGATTATTTTCGATTTCAATCAAAATATCGTCTTCGTATTCCATTGTCACATCAGGTCGTCTACCAGTTTCAGTATTTTTAGGTACTACTGAACCACTTTCTCTTAATCTTTGGTGTACGGCTACAAATGATGCGCGAGCAGGATGCCTTCTGTTTGGAAATTTTTCCGCATATCTTCGCTCTGCTGCACGAGCGTTACATTGTACTTCCCCATAAACTAAATGCATATCAGCATATTCTTCATTCGAAAAATAAACCATTTTGATCAAATTAACTATTATTTTTTACCTTTCACACACAATAACAATAATAACTGTTTAGAATCAAAATAATTTGACACATTGTCAGATTTTGTTGATTTTTCAAAGCCAAATTGATATTACAGATACAATTTTATAATCCAACATGATTTTAAGTAAGAAACACAAAAAGTTTAAATTTATTTTTCTCGAAAACGGTTCATGACATCGATTTGAAAGAAGAGAACATTTTTTATGAAAATTATCTTGAATTTTCCAAATTCGGTGTCGGATACATAAAAAACTTGAAAATAAATTTTTTTTAATAAAAATACCTGTGGGTCCCCCCGACTGACACGCTTGTGATGGATCTGAAAAAAATTTATTTACAGCGAACGACTGGTTTGTAACTGTTTATTGATTATACCAAGTTTGAATATTTTAAGTAACGGTATTTTTGAATAATTTGAAGAAAACTCATATGAGGACGTCTTCTTCAAAGGGTTGTAGCTCCCTTAGGAAGCATTTTCGGATTAAGGTAATTTGAGCTAAATCGACTTAACATCACCTCTAGTAACTGTAGTTTCCGTTTGGCAGGAGAGTTTATGGACACTCTGTAAAGTTCAAAAAAAATAAAGCTAAAATAAGCTTAAAGCAATAATGAACGAAAAATACTAGTATTATTGTGAAAAAAGCGTGGGCGCTTTGTGCCATATTTTTCGTATATCAAGCCTTTTTAAAAAATTATTTTGAACTTTTTAGTCCGATATTATTTAAAAGCGTGTTTTTTAGTTTTTTTGAACTATATTTATTTTTCACTTTTTAGTTTAATATGCTATGAAAGCGGTTGCGTTACAAACAAACATACATACATACAAGTGAACCTTATATAAAAAAAATGTAAATTTTAGCCGTGGACGGGATTTGAACCCACAACCGGTGAATCCGACGTCATCGAAGACCCGCGCCTTAGCCCGCTCGGCCAACAAACGTACTTAAATTGTTTGAATATACTAACAGTAATAACACCGTACACCAACTAACGACGAAAAAATGCTATATGAGCCACGGTAGAAAAGTGTATTGATGTCTCGGTCTTTAATGGAGCTCGACAATAATACCTCACTTTTCTACCTTGGCGCGTAATTATTATTATGCGCCAAGGTAGAAAAGTGAGTTATTATCACCGTACACCAACTAACGACAAGTAGATTCACTTGCGTCGGAACGTTAGAAATTTATGGTACATCGTCTCTCTGGCGCCGTACTCCCCTTTAACGCCGCGCAACCCCTGTACTTCCCACTTTCTCGATTTAAACTCGCCAGAACTCAGCAGACGATAGGCGGGGTAAGGAAATTTTCGGTAACCACTGAATCGACGAAGTGAATTTACTTGACGTTAGTTACTGTACGGTGGTAATAATTAGCCACTTGCTATGAGAGTTACAAACAAGCTCACACACATACAGGTGAAGCTAATAAAAGCGTGTTAAAAATCAGAAAAATGTACGCTTTCAGTTTAATACAGGGGAAACACATGTTTAATGGACAATAATTAACTAAATATAATAAAATTGAAACGTCCTAGGTTTCGACTAATTCTGTCGGCGATTGTAAATTGCAGCGGCGGTCAGAGTTTCTATAATCCTTACATGTACATTGCAGCGAATGGTCATGTATGGGTTCGTAGTAACTATGTAAATTGCAGCGCACGGCCAACAAAGAGCGTTAATCTTACCCTAGTTAGATTTGAAAAAGTTGTAAAAACACCCCTTTTTCAAGTTTTGCTCCCATTTTTTCGAGGTTTGCCCCTATGTTTTAAGGTGTTTGCCCCTATTTTCCTGAGCTTAGAGAGGGTTGGGGTTAGGTTTTGTTAGGTTTAGTTGAAAAAGTTGTAAAAAGTTGTAAAAACACCCTTATGTTTCAAAGAATTTAATCGCTGCAATTTACAAGTCGGATTAAAATCTCAAATTTGACCATCGCTGCAATTTACAGATTCTATTATCAACTCTTATCAGGTATACGGATTAAGGATTACCAAGCGCTAACAAAACCTTACCCCAACCCTCTCTAAGCTCAGGAAAATAGGGGAAAACACCTTAAAACATAGGGGCAAACCTCGAAAAAATGTGAGCAAAACTTGAAAAAGGGGTGTTTTTACAACTTTTTCAAATCTAACTAGGGTAAGATTAACGCTCTTTGTTGGCCGTGCGCTGCAATTTACATAGTTACTACGAACCCATACATGACCATTCGCTGCAATTTACGTATAAGGATTATAGAAACTCTGACCGCCGCTGCAATTTACAATCGCCGCAAATAATACATCATCCCTAGTTTTTGCATTATTTAAATAATATATTTACCATATTCTTGGGTACTGCACCTAGGCAAATTCAAATAGAAATTCGTAATTATTTTCGTGAAAAATAGGGATCAAACAAAAATTAGCAAAAATTTAAAAATTTCGTCTTTGAATGGATTTGAATCATATGTATATAGTAGTAACAGCCTCTGGTGTCGCAATCATCAGAAATAGGTAACTTTAACAAACCCAACATCCATGTACGCACGACCACCAGCTTTATGTCCCTTCCGAGGGACGGCATGCATATTCGTATGTAAGTCAAGATGTCCATTCCGCTTCCGCCGAATATCACTTCATATGTAGAAGGGCAAGGAAAATGATTGAATATGGTATACAGTGTTGAAAAAATGGCAGCGTAAATTGCAGTTGTCTTCTTCGATGATTTTGTTTGCCTATGATTCGTTTTAACCAAAAAAAATAAGTAATAAGTAATAATTATGGGATTGAATTTAACTTATACTTCAGATCTTAAATTCTGATTTTATGTAACAGTCTGGATATCCGATTGAGTGCTATCGTGCACGTTACATATGAAGCGATATTCGGCGGAAGCCGAATGGACATATTGACTGTTATATACGAATATGCTCTATTATTGAATTTAGTAAAGCGTTGTCTGCAGGTATTGTTTTGTTTAAGTTTGTAACATTCACTTGTATTTTCATGTTGTCAAATAAGACAGTTATATAGTTGTCATTTTTACATTAAAAGATCATTCCAGTACCAGTTTTTCATTTTCATATAATCACAATAATTCAAAAGGTTATGGGCCCAGATTACGTGAAATTGTAAAGGAAGATTAACTGCAGTAAATATCGTTATTTATTTTGTGCAAGAATTATTTGTGAACTCAAAAAAAGAAAATTGGAAAGCAATTTATTTTTGAAGTTTTGAAGCCGATAATTATTAAAAGACAAAATAAATGGAAGGCGATCGCGTTAATATTGAAAAGCTGGAAAGCGGCAGCAACTGGCTAACATGGAAGTTTCAAATGCGTCAGATTTTAGAAGCTAACGATCTTTTTGACTACGTCGATGGAACAAACGTCAAACCGACATCTGAATGTACAAATTATGCGAAGGAAATTGTGACTTGGAAGAAGGCGGATGCTATGGCCAGACGAGCAATTTCCACGACTTGTATGAAACAGGCATTACTGCAGATTATGAATTGTGAAACAGCTCAAGAGATGTGGGAGACGCTCAAAAGTACGTATGAGCAAACATCAAAGGCAAATATTTTATTTTTACAACAAAAATATTATGGCTACACAAAACAACCGGAAGATGACATTGCGACATTTTTATCAAAATTAATGGAAATAGTGCAGCAATTACGTGATCAAAAAGAAATTATTTCTGAGTCCATGGTAATTTCGAAGATTTTAATGTCACTACCGTCCGAGTTTAATCATTTCCATAGTGCATGGGAATCTGCAAACGCAGATAGTCAAACTTTGGCAAATTTGCGGGCTCGTTTGATGGCAGAAGAACTTCGTTTGAAGTCGCAGGGTCAAGTTCAAGAAGTAGAGGCGCTAATGGCTAAGAGAATCTTCTCGAAGAAACAAATCAATAATTACAAGAAAGGAAATTCATCGAATAATAACAAAGCGACAGATAAAAATGACAAACCGAAAGGCAAATGCTTCAAATGTGGAAAAAAGGGCCACTGGAAAAGGGAATGCTCGGAAAAGAAGACTAACTTCAACGGGAGAAAAGAAGAAAATTCAAATGATGCTTTTATTTGTTACAAAACAACAAATAGAGACCAAGATACTTGGATTTTGGACTCAGGTGCAACTGATCACATGAGTCATCGCCGAGAATGGTTCGAAAACTATACGGAAATAGCTGAACCAATTACAGTTGGTAATGGTGACAAGATAATGGCTCTGGGCAAAGGCGATATCAACATTTTTGCTTTTAATGGAGATGAATGGATTCGCAAACGAGTCATGGGAGTCTTGTTCGTGCCGGAACTTAAGAAAAATTTGTTTTCGTCGGGAAAGGTGTTAGATCGCGGGCATCAATTGAACATGAACAACGAAGGTTGCAAATTGCTGAAAGATGGAAACATTGTTGCAGTGGGAGTTCGCAGAAAAAGTTTGTTCCAAATGTTGTTCAGAACAATACAACCATCAAAGATTGAAACTACAGCGAGTGTAGCAATCAAAAACGCTACACTTCGTTCATGGCACGAACGTCTAGGACATCAGAATTCGACACATGTGAAGAAGTTTCTACTAAGTCGGGGTATAGATTTCATTGATGAGGAATTTGCATGTGAAGCTTGTGTCTATGGAAAGCATCATCGAAGCAGTTTCAAGAGTCGCGAAGAAAAGTCAAAGATGTGTGGCGAAATCATTCATACTGACGTGTGTGGTCCGTTTCAGACGAATTCAATTGGTGGATCCAGATATTTTTTGTTGCTCAAAGATGATTATTCTCATTTTCGTTTCGTATATTTCATGAAACAAAAATCAGAAGTAGCGAGTATTATCGAAAAATGTGTTAAACTGATTCAGAAGAAGCATGGTCACAGTGTTCGCAATATCAGATCTGACAACGGCACAGAGTTTGTCAATGAAAAGCTGAAAGTTTTCTTTGAAGCAGCTGGAATTCATCATCAACGAACTGTGCCATATACACCAGAGCAGAATGGTTGTGCAGAAAGGGAAATACGAACTATCGTTGAATCAGCAAGGACAATGCTTGAGGCAAAGAAGATTGATAGGAAATTCTGGGCGGAAGCAGTAAATACAGCAGTTCATGTGCTAAATCAAACTGGAACAAGCACAGTTGACAACAAATCACCGTATGAATTATGGCATAACAAGGAGGCGAAGCTAGACCATTTACGGATTTTTGGTTCGGAAGTATTTATTCACATTCCAAAAGAAAAACGTCAGAAGCTCGACGCGAAGGCAGAAAAATGTATGTTTGTTGGTTATGACAATAATTCAAAGGGATATCGAGTTTGGAATTCGAAAACTAGTAAAATCGAGATCTCACGAGACGTCGTTTTTTTTGTTAGAAAATTCAATGGGAACACTCGATATTTGTGTTGAAGAAAATGCTAGTGTAGTCAGTAAGAATGAAAATAACCTGCGATCTTGATAGCAGAAATATTGTCAATAGGCGTCTACGTGATCGTAACACATTAACACATCTGGTAACTGGTGAACATTCTGCAATGTTGGCAGTCAGTGATGAGCCAAGAACGTATGAGCAGGCAATTCAGTCGATTGATTACAAGCAGTGGGAGCGAGCAATGGATGAAGAGTACGATTCACTTATGAAAAATCATACTTGGATTTTGGTCGATGCGCCAGTTGATCAAAAAGTGATTGACAATCGCTGGGTCTACAAGGTCAAAGAAAATCCGGATGGGAGTGTTAATCGGTATAAGGCACGATTGGTAGTACGAGGCTTTACACAAGAGTACGGAATCGATTATCAGGAAACATTTAGTCCAGTGGTGAAGTTTACATCAATCAGAGCGATCCTAGCATTGGCTGCGGCAAAGCGTATGACACTAAAACAGTTTGATGTGAAAACGGCTTTTCTAAATGGCGATTTAGAAGAAAATGTTTATATGAGCCAGCCAATTGGATATAATGACAACAGTGGCCGAGTGTGTAAACTATACAAAAGTTTATATGGTTTGAAGCAGGCTTCGCGCTGATGGAATAAGAAGCTTACTTCTTTCCTTAACAGTTTTGGTTTCAAAGAGAGTGGATCCGATCCATGCGTTTTTGTTAGCAACGGAAAAGATGGAATGTTAATTTTGGCAATTTACGTTGACGATGGATTGATTGCAGCAGAAAAACAAGAAGCCATTAAGCCGGTCATTAGACACTTACAGAGAGAATTTGAGATCAAAATTTTTGAGCTGAAATGTTTTTTTGGGACTCGAAATTGATCAGCTTTTGGATGGATCGATTCATGTTCATCAACAAGGATATGCAAGAAAGGTTCTTGATCGTTTTGATATGACATATTGTAAGACAGTGACAACTCCATTAGCTGGTTCACAAAACTTCGGAGATTTTGAAGCTGATAAAAAAATCGATTTTCCTTATCGAGAGGCAGTCGGGAGCTTGATGTATCTGGCCGTTGCAACCAGACCAGATATTAGTTTCGCAGTTGGAAGTGTCAGTCGATATTTGGAAAAACCAGCTACTGCACATGTGAATGCAGTAAAACACATTATGAAATATATCAAAGGTACGATGAACAAAGGAATACGTTTCGTAAGCGGAAACAATTTAGACTTTTGCGGGTATAGTGATGCCGACTATGCTGGAGACACGCAAACACGAAGATCAACATCAGGTTATGTTTTCATGCTTGGACGAAGTGTAATTAGCTGGGGATCAGAACGACAAAAATCCGTCGCACTATCCACAACAGAATCCGAGTATGTGGCAGCGTCACAAGCTATAAAAGAACTTGTCTGGTTGAAGAATCTCTTATGTGATCTTCGACAAGTTAAATTGGATGTACCAGTTTTATTTATGGATAATCAAAGCGCAATACGACTTGTGAAGAATCCAGAGTTTCATAAGAGAACTAAGCATATTGACGTACGTTACCATTTTATCCGAGAGAAATTCAAAGATGAATTTTTTGAATTACAATATGTTCAAACAGATGACCAGGCAGCCGATATCATGACAAAGGCATTATCAAAATTGAAACATCAACATTTTTGTCAAATGTTGAATGTATTGTCAAAGTGAATGTTGACATTGACTTGTAACAAAAAGTGGGAGTATTGAATTTAGTAAAGCGTTGTCTGCAGGTATTGTTTTGTTTAAGTTTGTAACATTCACTTGTATTTTCATGTTGTCAAATAAGACAGTTATATAGTTGTCATTTTTACATTAAAAGATCATTCCAGTACCAGTTTTTCATTTTCATATAATCACAATAATTCAAAATCTATACCTCGTCTCGCACTTAAATCAAAAGTCCAAATTTTACTTTTAATCTATTTATTCTATTTTAGAGTTCTCTCAAAATTGACAACCCTCCGAACAACCGCTTGATTTTTTATTTTCAAATAATTCTTGTCAACTTAATATTTTTTTCAACATAAGTAGATGACTACAATAAAAAATTTCTCTGCAATGACCATAACATTACGTCTTGTGTAAATTTAATTCAAAGCGTAAATTGCAACACTTGAAACATTTTTGCAATAAAATTTTCAAAACTGACAAACATTAAATTAAATATGTGTTGAAGTAACAGTTCCTATCTACTTTTTATTGTATTAGTAAAATAATAAGTTATTTTTACGGCCTGTGTTACCGAAAGTATGAAATAAATTTAACTCAATTTAAACATTTTGTGTAATTTGTGTATTTTGTTTATCAATTAGATTAGTTTTATTTACCCAAAATGTTATTTTACAATACCCAGACAAATATTTCATAAAAAGTTCAGAGTTCAAACTATTTTTAGCTCCATACTCTCGATTTTCGATGCTAAAAAATTTAGAGAAGCTGGATATATCAGTCATAAAAATTTTATGAAACCTTATAATTTAAAAAAAACTGACGTTCACTATTGGTCTAAGTGAAATTAACAAATATAATTGTTTTAACACAATATTTGCTACAACATATTATGGCTTTAGAAAGGCCTGGAAAAACTTCTTGGACTAGGCATTGTCACCTTACTGTTGGTTCCAGGAAACACTGGAAACGAAGAAAACTAAATAGACGATGAACTAGCAAAGAGAAACACCCTTTTTAGGGCCGGAACCTTTTGCAGTATTTAGCTCTAATGCAATATTGGAAGAAATAAGCAACGCCGAAAAGAAGAGAAGATCTTACCATTGGAAAGATTCAATAGGACTAAGGCAATCAAAGATACTCCTGGGAAACTTCAACCAGGTAAGAACAAATGAATTCCTAGAGACTGCACTAAGAGTTTTTACAAGTGTCCTATCAGCACACTGCCACCTGAATAGGAACCTGAAAAAGCTATCAAAGTAGTGGAACAAATGTAGATTCTGCGCAATGGAAGAATAAATCTTTCGAGAAATAGGACTAAAGTAACTACCGGTCTCTTAAGACTTTCCTCAGAAACTAAGTAGAAAAATGGGGGCACAATAGATATTTTATGTCTCAATGAATGTCACCCCAGTATACATACATACAACCCAAAAATTTAAATACTAACCTAGATGACTACTTAACTGGCAGTCCAGTTTTAGTTAGTGATTTAGGTTATCATTTAAGATATCTTTCACAAGCATACCCCGTATACAGAGTGTCTCACTAGTAATGACCCATTTAAAATATTTTCAATTACTCACACTTCAGGTTGTACCGGAACTCTATACCTGCTTATATATGCAATTGAATTTTAAAAATTACAGATGCAGATGTCTACAGACTTGCAAATTAATAACAAACGTATAGATATTTTCAACTCCTTTTCGCCACAATACAGTTGAAGGAAGATCCATATTTTAGTATGTTGCAAAGATTTTCTTAATACTTTCTACAGGGTAATACAAAAATAGAACCAACTTGATGATAGCACAGTGTTTGTGACAGCAGTTGAAAAAGGTTTTGCTACAGGCTGGTTCAGAAACGTGTAATTATTTTAGGTTCTTATATATCAGATTACAAAAATTATAGTGGGACTTTCAGCTTGTGCATCCCGAACAACACTAGACCCAACCAAAATACAATATCATCAGAAAATGTATGTTCTGTATGTTCCTTGTGGTATATACTTTTTTCTGAACTTAATTTTTTCTTGATAACGGTAGCTGGAACGCTACCGAAACGTTGAAAATGACAATATTAAAAAAAGATTGTGGTTTTATTTCCGAAGAAAATAACGGAAAAAAGTCATAAAATATAAATTAGGGTAACTACAATTACTGAGAAGATTTTGTCAGTCGAGCAGATGTGTTTGCTAGTTTTATCGGTTTAAGTATTTTAATAAAAATATGTTAATTTCAAAATTATTGATAGACTTTTTCATTTTTGGGTAGATCGTCAAAATATGTGGAATGAATAATTTTAAAATATACTGTAGTAGCCAAATAACTAATTAGTAGAAAAGTAGTGAAGCGTAAATCCGCCATTGACAGCGAGGATAAAATACCATTTGCAAATTCTCCAAGTCAAAAACATCGACTTCTTCATCACGTCAACTTTGAGGCCTTCATGCTCCTCGATTATACCAATCAGACGAGAAGATTCGAGAGAATCAAACCTTACGACCTTCTGTAATATAATCAGTGCAAACACAAAGAGTAGTGATTGTGCATAAGTTAGTTAATGTAGTAATGAGTTATTATAAAATATTGAGGAATGATTGTCATTTTGGTTATAAGTTAAATCTGTTGGACAAAAATAAATTTCAAAACACCGCTAGTTGGACCAAAAGCACCAACAAACGGTCTTATTGGGTAATCGTAAAAACTACACTAGCTCACCATGTACCTATATAATCGGTTACAAATGTATTTAAATGGAAAAAAATTAAATTGACTAATTTTATCTAATTAATCGGAAGTAATAAAAAACAAAGAATCATTTTAATACCTTGTGAACCCAAAGGACTACCTACAGGACTATCAAACTCTCCATATCCACTGGAACTTTCCGACAGTATAACATGATCAGGTGCGTTAAAACACAAACTAAAGCACTTCGTATTAACTTTTTTCTCCGACATTTTAAAGAACGTATCCTCAAGACAACATTCTTGTCACTGGACTATATTTAAAAAAAGTGTCTTTGCTACAGTTGCCCAATCCGTATCTCGTCGTTATTGTTAAACTCAAACAGTTTCATATGGAATCGGTAATTAATTCTGCATTAGAAACGATATCCACATTAATTAAAAACTCGACGTGTATGTCCAGTGTTAGTCAGAATTGTTTTGAATTATAAAATAGCATTTGATTTAAATATTTTAATTTTGCAGCTCATTAGGATGTTCGATATCATAATATTATGTTGATCATATACGGACGTGGAGACATTAGACATAATCGTAGTGTACCGGGTGGCCAGATAAGTGCTGAATCTCGAAAACTATTCCTCGTAGAGACTTGCGGTAAAACGTATTATATACTTTAGGCCAAAAGAAAATATAATATATAAAATGCGTGAAAGAAATGTCTCTTTAGATTCAATATTAGAAAAAAATCTATTTGAAATTTCCAGGTCCAGTCTTTGGAGAGTTTCAAGACATAAAGTATTTATATTGAAAAAGGAAGACAACAAGAAGGTTTTTTGTGGAAGAGCTGGTGTCGATAACAAAAGGATAGATTTTTTGAAAAAATATACCAACTTGAAGCAAGAGTATTTCATTTTTATATTTAGACAAAACCTGGAGTTTTGTGAAGGGTAGCACAAAAAGAATTTGGCAGCACGAAAGTATAAAATTCATAAAACATATCGATGTCGCAAGAAAAAGACACATTATTGTGCATGTAGGTGGAAAACATGGTTTTGTCGATGGAGCGGATCTTTTATTTTCATCAAAATCGGCCAATAAACACGATACATACTATGGATACGGAGATGTTTGTGAAATGGTTAAGAGAGAAACTTTTACCAGTTGTACATGACCCAACTGTTATTCTGTTGGATAATGCTCCGAATCATAAGGAAATTTTAAATAAGCATCCAACAAACACCTGGTCCGATGATAGAATAAAATAATGGTTTACGAACGAAAACATAATATTTCCACAGTATTGCTTCAAACCGGAATTGTCATCGTTAGCTAAAAAAAATGAACGAAAATGATGCGAAAATTCACTAGAGGATTGGTTGATTCGTGTAAACCGAATTGAAGAAATTAATCCAAAAATAATTTACAATCCACATAAGGATAGCAGCGACAGTGATTCTGACTCCTGTCTTATGAATGAAAATACTTTACAACATAATTAGACATATATTATTTATTAAATTACCATCGAAACTTTTTATTTCAGTTGCATTCCCATTCAATATCATTAAATACGAGTACAGTTCTAAGCAAAAAAAAACAATTTTTGGTCATAAAAGAGCAATAAATAAAAGCATCATATAACAAATTTTCGGGTTTAATATTGGGAGTGATAGGATATACACCATCAGATGGTAGAAGAGTTTATTTTAAATTTTATAATAAATAACATATGTACGTATCTGGCTGCACAATACCTAATAAAAAATTTAAAAATCTATGAACAGCTGTTTTCGTTGTCTATTCTTGAAATAAAAATATCAACCCTCTAAAAATACCAAATAATGCTTTGTCAAAGATATAACGACAAATAATTTAATTTTAATAAATAGTTTCCCTGCACATTATACATTAGCTAACATTATTTTTTCATTATTAAAAAAACAACCAGAATCAATTGTCAGTCAATCGTATTACCCGTCACATTTTCTAACACACGAACTACTAAAGTAATGAAACACTTTTTATAAGCTTCCGTTTATCTAATTGGATTTTAGGCGCATTATCGTCATCTATCACGTGTCGAAATTGCTAGAGTGTAGCAGCAAGTGATAAAAATATAACGAGTGAAACGACTGTTTTATTCAAAATATGTTAAATCCTAAATTTAAATTTGACATTTTTTGCGCAAAGTATATTCTAAAAATGAAATCGAACATGAGGGATGATCTCAATTTTAATTCGTAAAATACTCGTCAAGGTATACCGTCCCTGCTATCAATAATGACCGAGCAGATTTTGATTTCCAGAATGAGAGAGAGAGAGAGAGAGGGAGAGAGAGAGAGAGGATAGTACCTACTTTTCCATCGATTTACAAATGTATATTCTTTCTCCACGACTATATAATAATGCATAAATTATTTTTACATATTTAGCTGAATAATGATATAAATTCTTGACACCCAGTGAAGAATGAAAAATAATTCACTCTCGTTAGCAATTTAGAAAGTTTCTACTGATTGTAGTAGTTCAAAAGTGCCATTTTAGGACCTAAAATATTATATTTTTTAATTTTATAGTTACCTACTTGGTCTTACTGCAAGTGGTAGCAAATCATAATTTAAAAGGTTTTTCCGAGGGATTTTCGGAACGCTGCTTGAACAGATTTACAGCGGGTCACAGTTTTGGCAGCAATTTAAACCTTTAAAAATTGTTGATTTCTACTCGATGTAGTTGCACGAAAATACCATATCAAGACACAACACAGTATATTATTTAATTTTACATAAGTTTTGAGTAACTACAAGAGGTAGACAATTGCTTTTTTGCAAATAAAAACCAGTGTCAAAAAAATATTCTGTCATTATAAGCGTCAACAAAAATTTCCAGTATAATTCGCTGTTGTACCCATGAGGAAAAAATTTCCAGGGGTAATACCACGAGTGCTAAAAATTACCGATAATTTTTAAGTAGAAGCGGTATTTAGGGAGAATATTTCTCGAATAAAAATACAAATTCTGTATATCTCCACTATATTGAAATTCTACTTTATTTCGTCGCAAAATTACATAAATTGTCTCCATACACTATTCTTACTCTTTTCCGTGTTTTTGGGTACACTTTTAATGACATTTTTGTCCTTTTCCCGTACTGTTATATCTCCGAATCGATTCATAACCTCTAAGAAACTCTCCTTTGACGTTTCACGTTTATTATTTTAACGTTGTTTGACAACGGTTGTCATGGCAACGTGGAATTATCGCTGGGTTGTCATGTTAACGTGGAATTATCGCTAGGTTGTCATGGCAACGTGGAATTTCCGCTGAATTTCCATTTAATAATTTAGCATTCGTTGCATTGATACAAATTGTATGAGTGAAATATCCACTAAAATTCATCCGTTGCCAAGGTGATCTGTCAAAAAAACACGTTTTGATTAGTTAAAAATTACAGGTGTGGATTTTTCATATAAATTCAATTTTTATTCATAAATAAAAAATTATCCATAATAATTTTCAAATTAAAATAAATTATATATAGGGTTATCCATAAAATTTTATTTAAAAAAATACTGTTTCATCCATAAATTTATATTTTCAAATTTAAACATTCAAAATCGTTTAATAATAATATTATGGCATACAAATATACAGGGTTGGGATAAAGTATGGAACCAAGTAAATATCTTTTAAACGAAAAGAACGATATTTATGAAAATTTGCAGGTAAGTGTAATGGAACAAAATGCATCTGATGTACATTTTTTTGTTAATAATATACTTCCGGTTTAACCGGAAATGCCATCAACTTCTTTAATTTAAATGGGACACCCTATATATTTTTACAGATTTTGAAAGAGCTTGTTATTTTGAATTCATACATACTGAGTTTAGTGTAAAAAATTTTGTAAAAACGAGGCATAACTCAATGTTAGTTGTAATATTTTTGTCTATGATCCTGCTCCTGTTAAATAGTTAATTTTGTAATAAAATAAATTTAAAAAAATAAAATTAATTTTATTTATGTGTAGTGGTGAAATATTAATAATATTTTAAAATCATTACAATATATATAATAAATGAATTATACAATGGGAAAATATTTTCAAACTAAACGTTGTACAAAATCTTATTTACAAAAAATTACATATAATAATAATGTCATATAATGTCATAAACGTCAGATTAACCCCCTCCCTACTGGAGACACCCCTTACATTTTTTCAAATGGGATTAGGTATCAAGTCACACCTCATTTAAAAGGTCTGGTAAATCTCTATTCAATCATTTTGTTTTGCCTTTGATACTAACTAGCCTTCCATTGTTATTTAATTGTTGTTTAAAATTGGCTCTTTTTCGTATGCTCCCACATTTTGTTATGATAGAAAGACTCTTTAAAGAATGAAAAATTTACAAATAGTAAAAAGACAACTGTTAACAAGGAAAAACTGCTATTTAATCATGCCGTCAAAGTGACCACCGTTAACATTCAGGCAATAAAAGTTGAAAAAGAGCCAATTTTAAACAACGATTAAATAACAATGGAAGGCTATTAATCAAAGGCAAAACAAAATGATTGATTAGAGATTTACCAGACCTTTTAAATGAGGTGTGACTTGATACCTAATGCCATTTGAAAAAATGTAAGGGGTGTCTCCAGTAGGGAGGGGGTGAATCTGACGTTTATGACATTAGCGCCAAAAAGTGTCCCCCTCAATTCAAAAGTTGACGTGTCTCGGCATTTTTTATAATTTTCTAAAATAATGACATAAAGAATTTTATTCCATAAGTGGTTTCCACACTGTATATAAAAAAGAAAGATCCCACAAATAATATTGTCTTCATCACCTGAAAAATCTTCTAATGAACTGCCACTGTCGGTTATTATGAGAGGATCGATATCGGAAGCGTCTACAAATTTTTCAACTCAATTTACCAGTCTTTAAAAATCAGTTTGTCTCGACAATCCATGAAGTGTTGCCAATTATTGGTTTTAGTAATTTTTTCCAATGGTTCATTCCAAGTCCAAATTACATCATTCAAAGATCGATTAGTTTTAATACTTTCTTGATCGTAGATTCTTTTACTTTTTAACTAAACCATTTCAATGCCGCTTTATTGATATGGCGGTACGCATAAAGCTTTGTGATCCAATGATTCTGCATAGCAGTCCAAATAATACTTTCTTTTTGGCAACTTTGTTTTTATAATTTCCCATATTTGGTACTTCATAAGTCTCCCTTAAATATTGATATTTTTAGACTCGGCCAAATCTAGTTGTGATCACTACGTAATTTAGATTATTATTACTCATGTCACAGTCTTGTCATTAATAGTATATTATTCAACAACCATATAAGAATGGCTATTATTCACGAAAGTGAATATTAGCCATTATATGCGAGTAGAATACTATATTTTGTCCACCACTATTAATTACCTGTTTATAAATGAATTTTTTTTCTTCCCTCCAATTTAGGAAGGGATTATGGGCTTTCATATATAATTTTTTCGACTTTTTTGGCAATAAATTTAACGATACTATTTATTCTGCTCCTCTAATTTTTGGCTGGCTAACATTCATTTCAGTGTCTGATTCGCTTCCCATATTATATTATCTAGTAATTTCAATTTAAATTCAGTATAGTAATTAAAACTCTTGTAATCAGCTGTAAATTATTTATAACGTCAGTTTCTTAGTTTTGTCATTGACATGTCATCGTACAGCTTGATATATTATTATAAATCTATATGTAGCAGAATTGTTCAAAGGTCTGAGTTCGTGAAATGAAGAATTGTACGCATATGGTTCGAATCCGGGTCGCGGTGAAAATTATTAAATATTATATTGTGAATCCGTGTCATGTGACCTGTTCATTATCCACACCTATTATTCACTGGTGAATAATGTACGTCATTATAGATGAAGAAGCACACGTTAAATGTAAACATTATCAAAAAGTCGTGGACAAAAGTTTTTATTTTATGTCAGTAACTTTAAATACGAAATAATAATTCTTTTTGTAAATTATTTTGGGAAATTCAAAAATATAGAAAAGAGTGTGGTTTAAGTTCCCAAAATAATTAACAAAAAGAATAATAAATACACCACAAGGAACATACAGAAGATACGAAACAACAAACTAAAGTAAATAAGTACATCAAAATAGGCGACGAGGATTTGGAAGAGACTCTACAATGAATAGTGAACAATTCAGTACATTAATTACAACTCTCACAAAGGTATTACAAGGCAACCAAAGCACCAATGGAAACCTTCATGAAAATATTGTCTGGGAACCTTTTTTTGGAGAGAAATAAGCTGGGAAATATTTACAAAAAGGTTACAGAATTTTTTCCCAATGAAGAAAGAATGGTTATTATTATATACACTGTGTTCATTTGAAAAGGACCCACCCTTAATATTTCAAAAATGGGACATATTAGACACTTTTTGGCGCTAATGTCATAAACGTCAGATTCACCCCCTCTCTACTGGAGACACCCCTTACATTTTTTCAAATGGCATTAGGTATCAAGTCACACCTCATTTAAAAGGTCTGGTAAATCTCTATTCAATCATTTTGTTTTGCCTTTGATACCAGCCTTCCATTGTTATTTAATCGTTGTTTAAATTTGGCTCTTTTTCAACTTATCGTATGCCCCCGTATTGTGTTATGATAGAAAGACTCTTTAAAGAATAAAAAATTTACAAATAGTAAAAAGACAACTGTTAACAAGGAAAAACTGCTATTTAATCATGCGTCAAAGTGACCACCGTTAACATTCAGGCAATAAAAGTTGAAAAAGAGCCAATTTTAAACAACGATTAAATAACAATGGAAGGCTCGTATCAAAGGCAAAACAAAATGATTGAAGAAATTTACCAGACCTTTTAAATGAGGTGTGACTTGATACCTAATGCCATTTGAAAAAATGTAAGGGGTGTCTCTAGTAGGGAGGGGGTGAATCTGACGTTTATGACATTAGCGTCAAAAAGTGTCCCCCTCAAGTTAAAAGTTGACGTGTTTCGGCATTTCCTTCTTATATGTCCCATTTTTGAAATATTAAGGGTGGGTCCTTTTCAAATGAACACAGTGTATAATAGGTACTAAACTCTACAACTTCTATATTCTTTAACTCGTCCAGAGGATCCTAAAAATAAATCGTACTGCACATTGGTAAATTTAATACAAAATCATCTCAGTCCTACTTCAAGTACTATTGCCGAACACAATCGATTTACAAAACGTATCTAACAAGAAGGAGAAACTATTGCTAATTACGTAACTGATTTAAAAAAGCTCTCTGCCTCTGCAAATTGTAAGTTTATTTGTGACACTTGCAAGGTTTCAACATCCGATGCGCATTTGCGACTGCAGTTTATTAGTAGTTTGATAAACTCAAATATTATCGATAGATTGATACAACTCAAAGAACGTGACAATAAATTTAAAAATTGTGTTGTTACAGCACTTGCTTTGGAGTTGGCTCATAAAGATTCAATGACATTCAGTTGTTACAAGCCAGTACTAGTAAATTTCAAAATCAAATCAAACCACCTCAGAAAAATGAACAAAGGTCAGATGTCTCGTACAGAAATTCGGTAAGACAGTGTTATCGTTGTGGAGACAAAACAATTTTAGCCAATACCTGTAGATAAGAATTCCAAATAAACAGCCTGTTTCAAAGTTGGTCATTTGAGTCATGTTTGTATGAAGAAGTTACGAAAAGGAACATCAAGTACAAGAAGAACTAGAAGAAACAGAAAATAACGTTCAATACGAAGATTTATATTTCATGAACATACTTCAGAATGAGACTACCTGAATCACTAAGAAAACCAGACAAGATTCTAGTTGATATGGAACATGATGGAAAAATAATCAAATTTGATTATTACACAGGGGCAGCAATTTCTTCAATTTCACATGATCTATTCATCGGCAAATTTCCTACAAAACCACATCAACAAACAAAATTACCTTTAAGAACGCATTCCGGAGAAGTCATTAGACCAGTAGGTTATTCTACTTTCCAAGTTAAGTTTGAAAATCAATACGAATCATTAAATTTATACGTGCTGCCAGGGAAAGTTGAAGCAATTTTTGGTAGAGAATGGATGCATAAGATTAAGATTTTCCGGAAGTGTTCAAACCTGGACTTGGAAAAAGTTATGAAGTAAAACTGTTCTTACCCGAGAACACTCAACCTATTTATGTACCTGCGAGAAGAGTTCCTTATGCATTGAGAGAAAAGGTTGAAAATGAAATTGACAGATTGGAGAAAATATGAGTTTTGTCTAAAATGCAATACAGTGAATGAGTACGCCGGTAGTTTCCGTTATTAAAAGTAATGGTTCTATTAGACTTTGCGCGGATTTTAAAGTTATAGATCAAAGTTCTAATGAATGATAAAGTTCCAATTCCAAACATAGAAGACATTTTTTCTACAACTGCTATGAAAAGTGACGTATTTCTCACACCTTGCTTAATTTCAAAACCAAATATTGCTCATACTGTGAGAAATATTATTTCTCACAGCGCTTTGCCCACGCCACATACATTTATATGGAGAATCAAATAAAATCGACAAAAACTTAGTAGGCTACTGTCATCTTAAATACCTACTTAGTTGTCACAAAACTGTCAGATTATATTAGAAGTTTTTAAATTCTAGTATGACGTTCCGGTTTGACCATATAAAATTGTACAAATTTCACCATCAACTATAATTTTAATCAAAATTATTTAACAGTTTAGAGATAGGATACTTTAGTGTTATTTTTGTTTTACTAACCATAAAAATGAATATTAAGTTACTTTACTTACTTGTATTCTTTAAATTTATGCAGTTGTAGAAAAAGTATAGAGTGCAACATGTGGGGAAAGTACTTTTCTCACTTGTTGCACTATATACTATTTGCTACGACGATGCATGGAGGAAAAATCTTTACTACGTTAGATATACGAGAAGCTTACATTTGCCAATGAATAAGCAAAGTTCGAAGATACATGCTATATCTACTTAAAAGGGAGACTATAAAATAAATAGATTAATGTTTGCTCCAGCTATTTAAAATTTACTGAGTCTGTGTATTTTTGGATGATATCAAAATATAAGGATCTACGTTACATGAAAATGTTGATCGATTGAGTATAGTTTTGCAACGTCTACAGAAAGCTGGATTACACATAAAACAAGAAAAGTGCAAATTCTTTGAAGAATCTATCACCTATTTGAGGTATAAAATTACAAGCAGAGGTTTGGAAAAAAACTGAAGAGAAAATTAAAGCGATAAAAAATGCTCCAGCACAAACAAACTTTACTGAATTAAAAAGTTTGGGCTTAGTTACATACTATGAAAGATTTTTAAAAAATCTCATACTATGGAAGATTTTTAAAAATCTATCCTCGGGATTACATTCTCTATATACCCTTCTACAAAAGAATACACCCTTCAGATGGACGTTAGCTTGTGAAAATGTTTTTAATTTGATTAAAAGAGAAATCACGTCTGATCAGACTCTTTGCGCATACGATCCTAAATTACCATTGGTTTTAGCCACCGATGTTAGTCCTAAAGGTTTGGGAGCAGTAGTATCACATATTTTTCCAGATGGCAGTGAAAATCCAATTGCTTTTGCTTCGAGAAGTTTGACGAGTGCTGAACAGAATTATAGTCAAATAGATAAAGAAGAGACTTAAATTTTTTGGACAGTAATAAATTCTTTCAATATTGCTATGGACGTAAATTCAAATTGATTAATGATCATCAACCACTAGTTCCGATATTCCACACTAACAAGACCCTTCCCAGTATGGTAGCTACCAGTATGTTGCATAATGCACAATTTTTGCAAGGTTTTGACTACGACATTGTTTACAGATCCACTGACAAACATTCAAATGCAGACGCATTATCTAGGATACCCATGAACATTCCAGAAACGTTCAAGCAAACAATGGATGGGGTAACAATACATCAGTTACAACAAATTATTCCTTTACCAGTTACACACAAAGAAATTGCAAAAGCGACACAAGAAGATCCAATTCTAAAAAATGTCTACATATGCCTACAAAGTGGCGTCAAATTGAAGAAGAGGGATTCAAGGGAAAATATATAGAACTTTCTTTAAACGAAGGTACGGTTATGAAGGAGTCACGCATTATTATACCTGAAACATTGCGACGAAAAATATTGAACGGATTACATGAAGCAGATACTGGAATAGTGAGAATGAAAGCACTTGCTCGTTCATTTGTTTGGTGGACAAGAATAGACGTAGATATCGAAGAAATGGCAAAGAGATGTCGAAGTTGTCAGTCTATGTTACACAAAAAAGGTAGAATTCCACCTCATTGTTGGGAATCCCCAAAGGAGCCGTGTCAACGAGTGCATATTGATTTTGCAGGGCCTTTTCAAGGGCGATGCGATGCATTTTCCAAATGGCTAGAGATATTCATGACGAATTCTATGAACACTACAAAAACAGTTTCAATTTCACGAAGTACTTTTGCACGTTTTGGATTACCGGTTACACTGTTTAGTGATAATGGAAGAACATTGACGTCACAAGAAATAATTTTTTTTAAAAGCAATGGAATTATACACAAACTTACGACCCCGTATCACCCAGCATCGAACGGTCAAGTCGAAAGATATGTAGATACCATGAAAAATATATTAAAGAAAATGATGATGGATCCTGGGAATTTGGAACTGAAAATTCAAAACTTTTTTATGCAATACCGGAAAACACCCCACTCATCTACCAATAAATCACCAGCACAACTGATGTTTGGGAGAGAAATCAGGAGAAAACTTGATTTAATTAGATTTCAGGAACCTGTGGGAAGCTCTAATCAAATTCAAGGAGTTCCAAATTTCTCTGTGGGGAAATCTGTTCGTGTAAGGATTTACGATAAAAGAAAAAAATGCTTGTGGGAATTTGGAAAAATTCGTAAACAAGAAAGTAATTTGATTTATTTAATTGAAATTGAAGGACGGGTTATCAGGAGGCATGTAAATCAAATAGCTTTAATAAAAGTCGTGGTTTCAAATACTTTACATCCTGAATTTTTTTTGTGTCAGACATAAATTTTCACAAAAATACTAATGAAAATGAAACGAATCTACAAACAGCTCTATCTAATTCCTCTACAACTTCAATCACCAATTTTGGAAGCGGTGAGGGCAGTTCTGGAACTGGACGTGCTTTTGTAATCAATTACTATAATGTCAACTCAAAAGCTTCTACTTCGAGTAATGATGAAGGAATGATGGAAACGGCTTATAAAGTTGAACCACAATTTATTGATTTAACTATACATTTCCGAAGAAGTATGAGAGTAAGAAGGAAACCAGAAAGGTTAAGCCTGTAAATTCAACTGGGAGTATTTGTTGTGTTCACTATGTAATTTAGATTATTATTACTTATTTCACAGCCTTGTCATTAACAGTTCTTATTTCATGTCAGTAACTCTAAATACGAAACACTAAACTAAAGTGAATAAGTACATAGCACAAGTAATTTTTTCTTAGCTATGTAGAACAAGGAATTTGTTCCACCAATCGTGAATTGTAACTGGCGTTATCCATGGTAATTAAACTGGGTTCTCCTAGGTTAGGTATACATTTGGTTTTGAACCATTTTTCAAAGTTTTCGCAGTTCATATTATCATGGTAGTCGCCGGTTTTTCGGTTACTTTTAAAAACTATACCTGCATATTCAACAAAACCGTCCTCTTCTCCTGCATGCACGATGATATATATTTTGGGCCCTCGCCTGTTTTCTTGCACTGAGTTAATACATTATTATTCTGCCATGTTTTTTTCATCTGACCTTTGCTAAAAATCCATGTCTTAGCCAAAACCTTTGGTTTACAAATGTTGGTACTTTTTCCTTAGGAATATTTTTTTAAGAAACAGTAACCTCTTGTATGGTACCGTAGGAAGCTACTTTAAATTTTTTCATTATTTTTCATTATTTTGTTTAAAGTCAAAACTAATTTCACGTATACAGTTAATAATGGTTCTTTTGCTACATTGTATATCAGGTATTTCTCCTCTGCCGATACCTTCTTTCTTTCGCCGTAGATTTATGAACCACGTGTACTACTTAGAATAAGAGGTGTACATCTAGTTTTCATTCCAGTAAGTTTATCTTCTTCTTCTTTTGAATTAATTAGGAGTCTTCATTTTTTGTTCTCCAGTTTTTAGTGATATCCCCAACGCATCTGCAGTTAGTTCGGTCGCTGACTAATTAAAACTAAGATTCGTCGGTGATTCTTTTGCCCAAATTTATGTTTTGTGACCGGCTTGCAACTGCAATCTAGAGACAATTTTTTTGAATGTTTTTTTTGATTGCTGCAAACAATACAAATTTGCAAACTATATCAACATATATTCGGATTAGACAGTTCCAAATTATACTGACAATTCAAGTTTTAACGTCAATTAATATTGATTTTACATGGAAATAATAGAGAAAGAAAAAAGGATTCGGGGGTATTTCTCCGACTATAGGTTGCCTTTTTAAAATGTCAATTGTTTTTCATACCCCCATGATACTTCCATGTGTAAATTAATTTAAATGGTTAAATAATAGAAGATTAAATTAACAAAAAGACCTATTTTAGCATTCAGTTATCTGCAACCGTTATTTTGTATAATTCTATCATTGGTTACGTAATTTTAAAAGTCTGTGCATAAGAAGAAAAGTTTCTATAATTTATTACTTTAGTGCACTCGTGTTTATAACGAGTTAAGCTGTCTATTTATAAAATAGTTTCAAATAAATATTCCAATTACCTCCAGTACTACGATCGTCATCCACAAACGAATCAACTCTTAGAAAACTTGGAGCGTTGACGACATTCAATTCGTCGGGGTTCGTGGGTACAAACACTCCCCGAGAACACATTCTGCAGCTACAATTTCACGATTATTGTTTTCGATCACGCGAAAAAATTTGTAAGAAAACTAAATGGCAGCCACTTTTCAACGCAAACATACCACAACAACTAAACCGAAAATTGACTGGCACATCTTCAACAACCTACTTAGTAAAAATATACACGCTTTTCATAGTCACGAAAAATTAAAATACAACCTGAAAATAAAATCGACAGAACAACAATTCGTACATTTACTCTAAAATTTTTTCACGGGTCTGTGTACTATATACTTTTTGTGGTTTATTTAGTCATGTGATTCGTTGATTAAATAATGAATTCGACATACTTTCAAGGTTGTTAAATATATCTAGGTTAAGTGACGCTAAATAGGAAATTCTTATTATCAAATCAATAGACAAAAGTTGGAAGAAAAAACTATGCCAGTTTTGTTAATAATAAATTTGAAAGGTGAATAATGCAGAGGAAATGTAAAAAAAGATTGGACTACATACCGACTCGTAAATAGTGGTCGATCGGGAGGTTTGAAATGTTTTTAATATATTTTGTAGGGTTCCTATTATAAAGCATTTTATCTATATTTTGCAAGTATTTTTTCAAAAATTAATTCAACCTACACTGGATAGGGAAATTATGTTCAAATTCTAGTTTCAAGATGCCATTCCGAATCAAATTACACCTGACGCCGAATGGAAATTCGTACAACAATAGTACATGTTAACTAGACTATAATCAAAGATTACAAAATATATTTTTTGTAATCTTTGCTACAATATACTAATTTCTAAGAATGTTTTGGTCGACAGTTGATAACGCTATTATCATCTCGAATATTAAGTACCTATGCAACTGTATACCGCACAAATTATCACGTGTCGGTTCCCACTTCCCATACCAATCTGTATCATTCGATACAATACCGAGTGATATATTTATCGAGATGATATAGTTTTCGATATAATATATTTTTTTTGTAATCTTTGATATAATATGCATTCAACTGTAAAAAGTGTAATAGGTATTGGTTTTGTTTTTGATTCCTTCTTGTTTTTATACACGTTTTATACAAGTTATAAACAATATAGTAAAAAAAAAGTGGGGGTTTAGTTTTTTTTAATATCTCGAAAACTATTAAAGATTTTCGAAATTAAAAAAAAGATCTAAAAAGAGCATTGAATTTACTAAAAAAAAAGTTGCGACTCCCGGAACTATCTCCAATATTTATCATTTTTACAGAGCCCTGAAAATAGAGCCAAAACCGGGTCTAGTGTGACTTTCACGCGCGCTCCGTCACTTGGACACAGTAACTTAAAAAATTATTTAAACATATTAAATATGAATATTGAGGAATAATAAAATTCAAGTACTATTGGGATACATAAATAAACAATAATCCGCGGTTAAAAAATTTTTATCCCAATTTTTCCACTATTTATCCATTTGTTAATTAACAATTTTTTCTACATTAAATGTTATCAGAAAAACCGCGATAATTATTAAACTAAAACCTTAAGATTTTTTTTTTACTTTGTGGAGTTATTCTTAATAGGCTAATAAATAGATCACCGTTGGAAAAATTCATAAATTTTGATTTTCCACTTTTTTATTAACTATTGAAAATACGTAAAAATTAAAAATTACAAAAAAGTAATTAATAATTTTTTTTTATATCTTGAATGTTTCGATTTTTAAATGTTAAAAGATACATAAAAATTTTTTTTAAAATTTTTCATCATCATTGTTTAAAAAATTGTTATAAACAAATGCATTGTTTATGAGCTAATCAAAATTTTTTTTGCGTAATCTATTGGTTGATTCAATTTATGATTTTTAGAGAACAAACGGTTTCTTAAAAAAATGTATTTGTTGCTAAAAAATGCTTTTGTTAATTAACAATCTATTTTTGCGACTAACCATTAAGAAACCATTTTTTCTCCAAAAATCATAAATTCTATTGTTCTTTCGGATTATAAAAAAAATTCTTGATCAATTTTTTACTTGTTTTGTTATAAACAAATTATTTTTTTCCGTATATTTTTTTTAATACTTAATTTTGTTATGAAAACGGCCATGTGCTGTTTTTTACGAAAAAAAATTTTTTTTCTATTTTTTAAACATTTTTGTGCCTTGAAATTTTTTTTTCGTAAAAAACATCAGATGGCTGTTTTCATAACAAAATTAAGTATTTGAAAAAATATATACGGAAAAAAATAATTTGTTTATAACAAATTGTTTATTAAATAAACAAATAAAAAATTAATCAAGAATTTTTTTTTATAATCCGGGAGAACAATAGAATTTATGATTTTTAGAGAAAAAATGGTTTCTTAATTTTAATATTTAGTCGCAAAAATTGATTGTTAATTGACAAAAGCATTTTTTAGCAACAAATAAATTTTTTTAAGAAGCCGTTTTTTCTCTAAAAATCATAAATTGTATCAACCAATAGATTACGCAAAAAATTTTTTGATCAGCTCATAAACAATGCATTTGTTTATAACAATTTTTTAAACAATGGTGATAAAAAAAATATATTTTTTTGTATCTTTTAACAATTAAAAATCGAAACATTCAGGATATAAAAAAAAATTATTAATTACTTTTTCGTAATTTTTAATTTTTACGTATTTTCAATAGTTAATAAAAAAGTGGAAGTGGAAATTTTTCCAACGGTGATCTATTTATTAGCCTATTAATAATAACTCCACAAAGTAAAAAAAATCTTAAGGTTTTAGTTTAATAATTATCGCAGTTTTTCTGTTAACATTTAATGTAGAAAAAATTGTTAATTAACAAATGGATAAATGGAAAAATTGGAATAAAAATTTTTTAACCGCGGATTATTGTTTATTTATGTATCCCAATAGTACTTGAATTTTATTATTCCTTAATATTCACATTCAATATGTTTAAATAATTTTTTCAGTTACTGTGTCAGAGTGACGGAGCGCGCGTGAAAGTCAGACTACACGGTTTTGGCTCTATTTTCGGTATATTCCTGTTTCGCCTGTTCCCGTTTCGCCTGACATTTAAATTAGGTACATTTTGGTTGCGTTTTGCCTGACGACAAGATTGAGGGAAATTTATAGTTGCGATTCGCCTGACCTGGATTTTCTAGGTATAACACCCCGACCGTTTCTTAACAGGTAGTCATTATCATTGTCGTTCCCTTTGTTTATGAAGTTTAGTTTAGTCTTAGTTAAACTTTTCTATAGTAACAATCAAAAATACAATTTTGAAAAATGTGACGTCGAGGGTCGAAGCGAGGGTCGAGGGAGCCATACCCTGTACCACGGCGCCAACCACTAAGTCACCGGACAGTAACCAGCGGTATAGTTGCTTCACGCGTTAAATTCGTACAAGTGAAATATCTTATATATTTTTTGTAATCTTTGATATTATGTTAATATCCACAAATTATAAGTTTACATAACATTACATTGTACTAGTCCTTCTGCATTAAAAATAGGAAATTTATTGGTTTATACAATAATCTATTTACAATGCAATTCAGAATATTTTTCAATTTGTAAATTATTTTGCTGAAAATTCCACACCTGTAATTTTTAACCAATCAAAACGTGTTTTTTCGACAGATCACCATGGCAACGAATAAATTTTAGCGGAAATTTTTTCCTCGGTACCCGGTACCCAACAGCGAATTATACTGGAAATTTTTTTGACGTTTATAATGACAGAATATTTTTTTGACAGTCTGGTTTTTATTTGCAAAAAAGCAATTTTCTACCACTTGTAGTTACTCAAAACTTATGTAAAATTAAAGAATATACTGTGTTGTGACTTGAGATGGTATTTTCGTGCAACTACAAAGAGTAGAAATCAACAATTTAAAGGTCCAAATTTTCTACCACTTGTAGAAAGCCCAAGTAACTATAAAATAAGAAAATATATTATTTCAGGTCCTAAATGGCACTTTTGAGCTACTAAATCAGTAGAAAGTTTGTGACGTTGTTGGAAATCGAAAAATAAATTTTAATTATTTCACACACAATTTGGTGTGGAATTTTCTTACCGAATACCACACGAGGTCAAATTAAATCCGGAAATTGTTTCTCGTTCATTATTATTTTTAGAAAATTAATAATTTTCAAAATATTCATGAGCTCGAAAAAATTTCCGGAAATAATTTGACCTCCAGTGGTATTACTAGTAAAAATCTTGGACAATCGGTTAATTTTCATTCGGGTATCTACATCATAATCAATTTCCTTGACATTTATACGATAAGGAATTTTGTAGATAAGGTCGAAATAACTCAAAAACGCTGGCAACATAATTATACTCTAGACTTTTGAAAACGACTAAATACTTTAAGTAGAAAATCAAGGTTTGTATTTGTAAATACAAACATTCACCACATTAGAGTTTGTTGCCAACCCTTCATATCTAGTCTCCATGCTCCATATTTTCGCCAGGTTCGTGGTAAACGCCTTAACATTTTTAAAACCTGGCAACCCTATACTCGAACAAAAACAAAGACTAGAACAGTGTCACCAGCTACTACCGAAATTATTTACCTCATCTGACCCTAATGCAGAAATAGTATATTATGTAACAAGTGCGCAAAAGTGGTCATTTCTCACGAGTGTGAAAGTTGTGGCACGACACGAAGTCGAATGCCGCAGTTCACACTGTATTTTTCCTACGACCAACATCCAAAACGACCACCATCCAGAAATCAAACAAACGACTGTGTTGCACACGGTACTTTTTTATGAGCACTTTTTCTAACTTGACATAGCTTATGGCGGAGAAAATTACTACAATTTCTGCATTTCATTGAAGTAAATTACTAAAGATCATATTTAAAGATTTATTAAAAATTACAGTAGGTAACAAATTTACGTTTTAAGAAATATACTTATTTTAATTTTATCTTTCCTTGCATGGGATTTTTCACTTAAAATTATAATGAATTGTAAAATGGGAACAGTTCTGGATCTTTATCCCTGGTGTTGGTGTTTCAGACAAGTTTCTGGTTATTGTTAATAAGTCATTATTTGTAGCTGATGTTGAGGGAACAGGAACAGAATCAAATTTCTGTAATGTTTCATCGACCCTACTAGTTGATTGCACTGAATGCATTATTTTTCGAGAAAATCGGACTGTTTTGCGGGTTTATTGTTTAGTTACTACAGACTACAGATAAGCAGAATGACAATTTGCTGTAGGTTTTTATTTTGGGTATGTCTAATGTCAATTTGGCTATGCTTTATGTCACTTTGGCGATGCCTTATGCCACTTTTCCCACAACTTTTGTTGCTATGAGAAATTGTTAATTTTGCGTATTATAACCAATGTGCAAAATAGTGTTTTGGATAGTGGTCGTATGAAATAGTTATTTTTGTATCTAGTGCGCGAAATGCTACTTTGGTGATCGAGAATGGAATTTTTTAACGAGGCGAAGCCGAGTTAAAAGATTATTCGAAACCACCAAAGTAGTTCGCGCACGAGATGCAAACAATATTTTTTCTACAAACGTCAAAACCTATCTTAAAAATATTATAAATAAGTAAAATGCCTAATTTATTATAGAAAATAGTGTTGAGCTGGCTTAAAATGTCTTTCATAATCAAATTTTCACTGTTACTATGGATTAATGTTACTATTTTAAATAATAACTAAAGTTATTGTAAAATTCTATCCTTATTTTAAAAGTATTTAATTGTTATTCATTTAAAAATAAATAATAATTTGGAGTTTTGCTTCATTTTTTCAAAGATTGAAATACAAAAGTCTTATTAATTTACATGCAGTGTGCGAAATACTTCGCGCCCTAGTGCGCGAAGTATTTCGCGCATGGTAACGTAAGAATCCGAAAAAAAGTGTCACTTAGCATATTGTTGTCAATGCGCAAACCTTGTCATTTTTCGACGTTTGTAGAAAAATTATATTAAAAAAGCAAAAACAAACATTATTCAACTGAATAAATCAATATAAATAAATAAAATCACTTTTAAACAGCTAGCTTAGCATAATGTTATATATAATTATAAATAGAAGATAATTATGTCAGTATTTTGATGTTCTATATAAAAAACGCTTTGAAGTCGTCCATGTATAACAAGTACTTCCCCTATTAAAAGTTCACAAGCCAATATTATTGCATTAAGGCGGCTTGACATGGTGCAATAAACGTGCAATGCAAGACGCAAGTTTTCTTGATCGAAAGCATGCGCAGTTGAGATCCAGAACAGTTTCTGCAATTCGATGCAATTGTAATTTTATCGGTTGGGTGCCATTTCTATTGGATGCAAGGCGCAATTCTAGGGAGAAATCTAGTTTCTTTTGTGTTACCAACCAAATAACTGTTTCCAATTAAATGATACATATCATCTGATTGCTGATTGTGGTGACTGACGTTGTGTCATTTGTCAGGCCTTTGCTTTGCCATTTGTGTTTGTGTTTAGAGATTTCTTCAAATTATAATTTTAGTTATATTTGTTTTTGCTGAGTTATATTCAAAAATGAATAAGGCACCATGTCGAAAGTAAGTTTCACTAAACAAACATTCATGTACGGTGAATAACAAAATATTGTTTTAGGCCTGGGTTTGATTGGCCAAGAGCTGCTACATCAACCTTAATACTTTTATATGAACGACTACCATAATAGGAATATGAGGCAGAAAGCTCTCGAAAATATCACGAATGAGTTTAATACGAAAAACCTTACACATTTATTTTCTGGCAAAAATGCAAAAAAAAAATAAAGAGCGAGTTTTCTGGAGCATCTACTGACTCTATATACACCCCCAAATTGTGGTGTTTTGAAGAGTTGACGTTCTTGAGTGATGGTGCTAGTGTTGCGGGAAAGGTAAAATCGAATATGGAGAAAAGTGAAGAATATATCGAGAAGTCAAGATTTTCAGGAAGTGTATGTGTACCTATACTTTTTTTTCAAATCTATATTCCTAATAATTTGTTTATGGGAGGCTGAAGTAATTTTTGATGGTGATATCTCCCATCTAAGCGAAGGAGTGTATGTTGAAAAATTTTCTCCAACAATTAATGAGAAATCTCTGGATGTCTCCAAGGCTCCATCTCGAGAGGACTACAACAGAGCTCCATCTCGAGAGGATTACAGCGGCGGAGCTTTATCTCAAGAGTGCTACTCCATCCCATACGAAGAAAAGAAAGAGAAGTGGTAGAACTCAAGATATGGAAGAAAAACAACAGATTACCAACCTGATAAGCTCTGCTGTTACAACACTTAATGAATAAACCTGATGAAGTGCAGCCTCAACCTAGAAGCCTTCAGCTGTTTGGAGAGTAAGTTTATTTATAAAAAAAAATAAGTTACTACTTTGCAATCCTTCACAAATTTTTTTGTGTAAAAATCCTGTATTCTTTTGTTTTCTGCCATATTGCTGATGAAATGGAATCCCTTGAGGATGAAGAGATAATATATGTTTATGTATAAGTTTTATTTATTGTTTCTTACTGCCTAATTTGTGTTTCCATTTTATTTTAAGATCTAATAATAATATTAATATTCGTTCATTTCGAGTAATGGTATGTAGGTATATGTTACGCCGAATTTGCGAAATTGCCGATGTCGGGTATTGGGAACCTATTTCGCCTATTACGTGGAATAAGCAACTAGCTTCTTCAATGATTTTTCTTGCCCTTCTCGATAAAAACTACAACTATAAAATCTCCTGGCGGTTAAAAACAATGAACGTAATTCAGCTTGTCATGCTGGTTAAAAAAGATCATTGATTAATTTATCGAGAAGGGCAAGGAAAATCATTGAAGAAGCTATAAATAATTGCCTATTACATGAAATAAGCAACTCTGCTGCTTATTTCGCGAATTTGGCAAAAATCTGCCCAATACACGAAATCGGCAATTACACAAATTCGGCGTAACATATGTATTTAAAGAATGAATTTTTGTGGGGATGTGGCAATAATACCAAAGTGTACTCTTTTAGGAATTTATTTCCGAGCTTTCGAATATCATAGTATTCATTTTCAAGGACTAAAAACCGTATATAAAAAACGGATATTTTTAGAAACAGCTTATATAGCTCAAGAAGATCGATGCATTGATAAAAAAACTGATCTAAATAATTTAAGTATGCATATCTTTTGGAATTAGAAAAACAAATTTTGAAAACTTAAAAAAACGAATTACTATGGAGATTAATGAATAATTTAATCGAATTTTATAAATGAATCAAAAATATTTCAAATATTGTTTTTTGAGTTTTATATACACCAATGTTAAAATTTATTAAATATTTCACGATATTCCACCAATAATCTCACCTAGAAGTGTAACTATTATTTAATTTTATCTGCTATATAATTTATTTGACTTTATATACTGTTTTTAGTCCTTGAACATGAATACTATGATATTCGAAAGCTCGGAAATAAATTCTTAAAACAGTACACTCTGGTATTATTGCCACATCCCCACAAAAAATCCTTTCATACAAATAGTTGGCAAATATTTCTTCTCAAATTGTATATATTTATATCAAACACTTTTTATACCCGTTGTGTAAAGGTCGAGTAATGGTAGATGATAATAAATTTTGTCCACAACTATTTGATAATGTTTACATTTTACGTGTACTTCAATTGACGTACATTATTCACCAGTGAATAATAGGTGTGGATAATGAACAGGTCACATGACACGGATAAATAGGAATTATAATAAACGTTCTTTATATACAAATGTTACAATATAATATTTAATAATTTTCACCGTGACCCGGATTCGAACCTTATGCGTACAATTCTTCATTTCACAAACTTAGGCCTTTACAGAATTCTGCCACGGAGACATTTATTAGTATATTTGTCACGGGCCATGTCCGCAATCGGGCCGGGACGTCATGGCCCGGGCTATGTTGACACAGCCCGGGCCCTGACGTCCTGGCCCGACCTTCTTGGACTATGTCGTCTTGGCCCGGGCCATGACAGCGTAGACCGGGCCGTGACAGCAGCGCCCGGGTATTGTCAAGACGGCCCAATACTATCCGGGCTATGTTGTCAAATAGTTTTTTTTGCAAAATTCAATAAACGTAAAGTACATTACAAGATGAGAATTTTGACCAACCTAACAAAACCTAACCCCAACCCCAGTTAGATTCGACGGCGGACCGAACTGGGGTTGGGGTTAGGTTTTGTTAGGTTGGTCAAATTAAACAAATAGTAGGTACATGGGACCCAATTCCGAAATCGCACTCCGAATTTTTCGTAATTCGGTCCGCCGTCGAATCTAACTGGGGTTGGGGTTAGGTTTTGTTAGGTTGGTCAAATTAAACAAATAGTAGGTACATGGGACCCAATTCCGAAATCGCACTCCGAATTTTTCGTAATTCGGTCCGCCGTCGAATCTAACTGGGGTTGGGGTTAGGTTTTGTTAGGTTGGTCAAATTAAACAAATAGTAGGTACATGGGACCCAATTCCGAAATCGCACTCCGAATTTTTCGTAATTCGGTCCGCCGTCGAATCTAACTGGGGTTGGGGTTAGGTTTTGTTAGGTTGGTCAAAGTTCTCATCTTGTAATGTACTTATACGTTTATTGAATTTTGCAAAAAAAACTATTTGACAACATAGCCCGGATAGTATTGGGCCGTCTTGACAATACCCGGGCGCTGCTGTCACGGCCCGGTCTACGCTGTCATGGCCCGGGCCAAGACGACATAGTCCAAGAAGGTCGGGCCAGGACGTCAGGGCCCGGGCTGTGTCAACATAGCCCGGGCCATGACGTCCCGGCCCGATTGCGGACATGGCCCGTAACATATTCTTCAACGAGTGTAGAATGATGGCTATTATTCACGCGGATGAAGTTTGTGAATAATAGCCATTCTACACAAGTAAAAGACTATACTTTCTCCACGACTATGCATTAAAAAAATTCTTCCATTAGGAATCGAACCCTGTTCGCCCGCGTAAAAGTCAAGTATCTCTACCCCTGAGATATCGACCACATTTACTTATTAAAATGTAAAGAACATAAATATAGGTAACTCATATTTTTAATAGAAACCTTTACGTTTTCAAATGAAATTATTCCATTATTAGGAATAATAATGGAGATGACATAAATATAGGTTCTTAATTTAGATTCATTATTTTGCCAAATGTATGTTAAAGTTATTACAATTGCTTATATTTAACCCTTCGTTAGTGTGGTGGGGTATATCATACCCAAGCACTTATATTTACGTTAATAAACTCAAAATAAAACAAACTAGTGACCTCTGACGCTCAGTACCTTCAAATTATATATGCGTTGACATAATAAGTTCATTATTAGCTGTCTTTGAACTTTCAGTATCGTGTTAGATCTCGTTGAAGTCGGTCGGGGTATGATATACCCCAGTACACTAATAAAGTAACTTTTTATGTGCATCTACTTTACAGGTAAATTATACAGATTTTTATTATATTTCACAAAATATATTGATTATTTTTTTTTACAAAGCTAGTTAGTACAATGTCATACGAAAAGGAGCAACATAGGCTTCAAAAGCTTTATGATGAGTATGGTGGGATTTCCGAAGAAGAATCTTTTATAGATAGCCCCTCCGAAGGGGGAGAAATAGAGGTAATAGCAGAAGAAAAACAAATAGGGGTAAAAACGGCACAAACAGGAAACGAATTGAATGAAGAATCTGAAGAAGAAGACATAATACAATCTGTTGATGCAGATGCAAGCGCCAGTGGAATGAGTTATTACTTATATAAAGGCAAATCAAAATGGTCAAAGCTTCCAAACAATAGAAACGTAAGAACTAGATCTGACAATATAATAACTCACTTACCTGGCGTGAGGGGAATTGCAAAACAAAAGAATACAGCGTTAGAGTGCTGGCTACTATTTTTTCCCGAAAATGTGCTGGATGATATTGTTCGTTGTACGAATATCAAATTAGCAACCAAAGCCACTAAATATGATACCAATCATCAATATTTAGTCAAAGAGGCTAATAAATGCGAAATCAAAGCCGTTATTGGCTTGCTCTATTTGAGTGGTTTAGCTAACCGACAAAACATCGCATATCTTTGGAATACCGATGGTAGCGGCATTGAATTGTTTCGTACTACAATGTCACAACAAAGGTTTTATATTTTGTTACAATCTCTTCGATTTGACAATATGGAAAGTAGAGCACAACGCAAGGAGATAGATAAGTTGGCACCCATCAGAGCGGTTTATGATAATTTTGATGATAACTGTAAGACACACTATGTACCCAATGAATATCTAACAGTAGATGAGAAGTTAGAGTCGTTTAGGAGCCGTGTGTCATTTCTTCAGTATATTCCTAATAAGCCAGCAAAATATGGTTTGAAAGTATTCGCTCTTGTCGACGCAAAAACATATTATTGCCTGAACATGGAAGTTTACGTTGGATCACAGCCAGAGGGGCCTTTTCGGAAAAGTAATAATCCCCAAGATGTAGTTGAACGTTTGGTTGAGCCAGTATCAGGAACAAAACGCATTATTACATTCGATAATTGGTTTACTAGCTATCCTCTTATGATTAATCTACTGAAGACACATCGGCTTACATCGGTTGGAACAGTCAGAAAAAATAAAAGTCAAATACCATCAGCTTTTCTAAATATACGAAATAGAGATTCTCGAAGTTCATTGTTTGCCTTCAAGGAAGATATCACAGCTGTATCGTATGTACCAAAAAAGACGAAAAATGTCATTCTCTTTTCTACTTTACATCATGATGATTCTATAGTTGAAGAATCTGGTGAGAAGATGTTGCCTGAAATCATCGATTTTTATAATTCAACCAAGGGCGGTGTAGACACATTGGATGAATTATCTGCAAATTACAGTGTGACAAGAAACAGCTGTCGATGGCCCATGTTTGCGTGTAGTGGACTGTAACTATACACTGGATGCCTTTTATAATTATCTTTATTCGATACACATATTAACAAAAAGAAAATTAGGAACATTCTACATAATAAAAACAAATACATTTTTACTCTCTCGGGTACTAGGACCGAGTGTCGAATCTCGCCGGCGGGCACCTGCATTTCGGCTGCACAGGGCCGCACTAGGGAAGGGTTGACTAAACATGCCCCCGGCCTTGAAAGTCCTAGGCTGACTTTCAATGGGAAGAGGACAGAGTCTGGTCACTGCACGGGTAACTTCACTGTCCGCAGTTTTCACTGAGGCGACACGATTAACACCATCCTTTCCTGGCACTAATTTAATAACGCGTCCCAAACGCCACCTGGTGGGTGGAGCATTATCATCTCTTATCAAGACTAATTGTCCAATATCTAAACTTCCAGAGGACTTTTTCCATTTATGTCTCTGTTGTAGTTCGTTGACGTATTCTCGGCTCCATCTGCTCTAGAAATGCTCGTACAATTTTTGCAAAAGCTGATATTGACTCAGACGGTTTTCTTTGATATTGTTGATTGGTAATTCGGGTATTGCTTCCATTGGTCTTCCAATTAGAAAGTGGGAGGGGGAGAGACAGGTTAAATCGTCGGGATCTGTGGTTAAAGGAGTAAGGGGACGAGAATTGAGCACCGCCTCGACACGAACGAGTAACGCTTGAAAATCATAAACGAACAACTTATGGTCGCCTATGGTACGCTTGAGGTGGTATTTCAAACTTCTTACCCCTGCTTCCCAAATACCCCCAAAATGCGGCGAATTTGCCGGAATAAAATGCCATTCAATGTCTGAACGGGAAGCCTTGTCGATAATCTCCCGACTGTGATTTTTTAAAAAGGAACTCATTTCTAACATTTCGCGGTTGGCTCTGACAAAATTGGTTCCGTCATCAGAGAATACCTGAGCTGGTTTGCCACGACGGCTTACAAAACGATAAAATGATTGCATGAAGTCTGCGGAACTAAGAGACAGGACAAGTTCCAAATGTATGGCACGGGTACTAAAGCAGACGAATAGCGCTATCCAACATTTGATAGCCTTGCAGCCGCGACCCCGTCTATCTTTCAACCAGAAGGGCCCGGCATAATCAACTCCTACAACGCTAAATGGAGCTGTTGGTTGAACTCTTACCGCCGGCAAATCACCCATAATAGGTTGAATTTTTTGACCACTAAATCTGGCACACGATACGCATTGTTTCACAATCCTTCGCGCGAAGCAGCGACCTGACACAGGCCAAAAGGTGTCTCTAATCGTAGATAATAGTAACTGAGGTCCGGCATGACATAACTGTTTGTGTGTACATTCAAATATTAATTTAGTAACGTAATGCTTAGTGCAAAGTAATAAGGGGTGCTTCTTTGAGTACGGAAAGTCCGAATTCGACAATCTACCACCTACCCTTATTAAACCAGTTTTATCAATGAATGGATGTAAACTCAAAATGCGACTATTAGATGGCAACTCGTTGCCTTTGGTGAGAATGAGATATTCCTCCGGAAAGGAATCCCTTTGCACTATTTTAATGATAAAGTGAAGACTTTCTTTAACCTCATCTACGGTCAGGTAAGGAAGTAATATTCGATTATCGGGTTTGTTCTTACAATTTTTTAAGAATCTCATTGTCCATGCAACGGTTCTTTTTAATTTTGAAAAATCGGAGAAACGTTCAAACGGATAAGAATCTCCCTTGGACACTGAAGAAATGAGTGTGGTACGAATCTCTGGTAAATCTATTACCGGTGGTTGCGTGTTTGGCCAATACGAAGTATCTCTTACCAGCCACTCGGGACCATGAAACCACATGCGAGAAGAGCATAACTGTTGAGGGGTTAACCCTCTCGATACTATGTCCGCTGCGTTTTCCAACGACGGAACGTGCTTCCATTCAATGTTGGCCGTTAATTTCTGAATTTCTACTACTTGATTGGCTACGAATGGTTTTAACAAATGTGGGGATGCACGTAACCAACCCAATACTATCGTGGAGTCGGACCAACAAAAGATTTGGTCAATTTTAATGTTAATTGATTTTGACACCTTTTCTAACAACTGAGCCAATATTAATGCCGCGCATAGCTCTAATCGTGGCATTGTTAAGTGCTTAACCGGAGCGACTTTCGATTTGGCGCATAACAAATTAGAATATCGCAATCCTGAATTATCTTCTGACACGACGTAAACGCACGCGCCGTAGCTATTCTGACAAGCGTCAGCAAACCCGTGTAACGTGATTTTAATTGAGTTTTCGCAAACAACCTTTCGAGTTGCGTTTATATTATTTAGGATTTTTAAGTTCGAGTACCAGTCTAACCAGGAAATACGTATGTTGTCAGGAACCGGTTGATCCCAGCTTAATTTTTCGCACCATAATTTTTGCAAGAGCACCTTTGCCACAATAATGCAAGGGCTGACTAAGCCTAGCGGATCAAAGGTGGTAGCAATACTGGATAGAATGACACGTTTGGTTATCACCCTTTGGATGACGCCAGGTTGATTTATTTTATATTTCAAAATATCAAGCGAGCTGTTCCATGACAGTCCCAAAATTGAATTTTCATGCTCTTTATTAGAGTGAAACTCTACTAGTGTATTTTCGGATTCTAAATTTCGGATAACGTATTGATCATTTGAATTCCATTTTCTCAATTCAAATCCGCGGTTAGATAAAATTTTACTAATGTTACGGCATATGTATTCGGCTTCGTCTCGAGTATCTACGCATGTTAATAGATCATCTACGTACATGTCGCTTCGAATTATGTTCGCAATTAATGGAAATTCGCGCTCGCATTCTTTCGCAACCTCGAAAAGGCAACGTATAGCTAAAAAACTAGCGGCGGTGGTTCCGTAAGTAGCTGTATTCAGCTGAAATGTCTTAACATCATCGTCAGGATCGGAACGCCAGAATATTTTTTGTAAATGACGCTGTTCAGGATTGATAAGTACCTGGCGGTACATCATTTTAATGTCACTCGACAAAACAATATTTCGTGTGCGAAAACGTAAAATAATGGATAACAAATCCTGTTGGATTGTTGGACCAGACATTTGAACGTCGTTCAATGATAGTCCTGTAGTACTTGGACTAGAAGCGTTAAAGACAACCCGCAACTTAGTAGTGTTGCTTGACTCCTTCAACACACCGTGGTGAGGCATGAAATAGCCGTTATTGGTGTCGTATTGGTCTTTTATTTGGGACATGTGTCCCAGCTGTTCATAGACTTCTAGAATCTCTGTGTACAACTTTTTTAACTTATCATGAGCCATGAGCTTTCGTTCTAATGATAAGAAACGTTTAAATGCTAAGTCACGCGAATTACCTAGCGACTCTGGTGGTTTTTTAAAAGGCAATGATACCACGTATCTACCTTCTTCACTTGTACACAAGTCTCGTACGAAACTATCCTCGCACGCTTGCTCTTCAATCGAAAGTAGTTTCTTTGTTTCTATCTCCTCAACTTCCCAAAACTTGGAAAGCTGTTCCTGGACGTCGACGTTTCTGGAAAAGTTGCAATGCGATTTCGAGTTTGGTAGCTGCAGGCCGCCAGCAACTACCCAGCCAAGGTGAGTGTTGTGTAAGACAGGGCTAGGAAAACCGATATTGATTTGACCCACGCTTAAAAGCTGCCAAAAAATGTCTGCACCTAGTAATATATCGATAGGTAATGGAGAATAGAAATCTGAATCGGCTAGCTCAATGTTTAAAGGAATCTGTAATTTTTCCATATCAATGGATGTCTCGGGTAAGTCTGAGGTTATTTTGTCTAGGACAAAACATGATATATTAAACTCAAGATCATTATTTACTGACTGAATTTTCAAATTACATTTATGTTTGACGTATGAATTTTTTTCGCTTATACCGGAGACAGCTAAAGTCGTCTTTGTTTTTTCCAAATTCAATTTTTCACATAAACTTGTAGTGATAAAACTAGATTGCGAGCCGCAATCTAATAGTGCTCGAACTATTAAGAAACTATTGTTTTTGCCAAATGCCTTCACCTTCGCTGTGGATAATATTGTTTGCTGAGTGGTTGCTATCCCACAATTTGTAACGCTCGCGTTATTAGTTTCTAATTGTGTATTTTCGCTTATATCGCTTTCCTGGCAGACATGCGATGCTGTTCCCGCGAGTTCCCTACCATGATCATGTAGGATTGTATTATGTTTTGCTCCACAAATCTTACACCCGGACCAATTGCAGTCCTTAGTAAGGTGGCTTCGCTTAAGGCAGTTCAAACAGAGGTTTAATTCCCTAATTTTATTGACGCGATCCTTTGCTCCCAACTTTAAGAAGTCTGGACAATAAAAAAGGCTGTGATCCCTTTTGCAATTAAAACATACCAATTTAACTTTATTTGAATTATAATGTTTGTTCGCGGTCGCGTTCGCAGTGGATAGGCCGCGGGAAGAATTGTAAGCTTTGTTTCTTGAACTATTACCTGAACTATTAGAATTTTCTCGAATATTGTTGTACCTTTCATTGACTCGCTTGTTTTGCTCTGAATTGATCTCGATTGTTTCTAACAGATTGGCTCGCTTTTTTAGGAATTTAAAGTAATTTAAATTAATCGCGTCATGATTTGATTTGTATTTTTCCCACTCTTGGGCCGTATTTTTATCTAATTTGCTCGAAACTGTGTAGATGAGTAACGTGTCCCAATATTCTATTGGTTCTCCTAACTGCTTAAGACTATTTAAATGTTTATACAAGTTTTCATAAACGTGTCGAATTTTAGTCGCGGTAACCGCTACAATGAGTTCCATGTTAAATATGGCCTTTAAATGATTCTGTATTGGCAGATTTTTATTATTGTATCTTTCGCATAATGTACTCCAAGCTATGTCGTAGTTATCGGCAGTAAAATCTAATGCTTGTTTAACGAGAGGCGCAGATCCGATTAACGACGCTCGCAAATAATGTAATTTCTGAATATTGCTAATGTGAACGTTGGAATGAATTAATGATTCGAACATGTCCCTGAACTCCATCCATGTCTCATATGTTCCGTCAAACTTTGGCAATTTAATATCAGATAACTTGACCCCTACTGAAACCCCTGAACTACGACCAACAACGGAACCTGAGTTGACAGAACCATGCTCGCTGCCACTTACGGCACTTACATTGTCTGACTCGTATTCAGCTTGAAGCGCTTTTGCTCGCGAAAAAGCTGTAAAATACCTATTTGTGAAATCTTCCCTGTCTATCAACTGAGCTTCCGGTTCATCAACGAGGCAAATCATTTTGTAGGTCCTCAAAACAATTAATTAACCGTTCAATGTCATTAATTCGATTATCAAGCTCTAAAATTTTGAAAGGTTCTAACGGCTTGGCCTCTCTATTTAAATGCAAATTCTCAAATGATGTAAGAAATTTCTCAAAGACTGTTAGTTTATTTGAGAGTACCTCTTTTTTTAATAAGACCTTTCACTTCAGTGTTATCCTCCGTTTCAGGCATTTTTTACAATGAATTTTATTCGTGATTTCACTAAATACGTATCTGAATAGCTATGAGTAATTTTTTGAACACAAACAAATAAACACACCCTGTAAATAATCAATGTACCTTTTAAAATATTCTCTTGTGTGGACTAGGCCAAAATAACTAAATTGTTACATGTGTATTCGCTTTAAAATTTTCAATGTGGACTAGGCCAAAAATATCTGAATTGTTACCTGTGTATTCGCTTTAAAATTTTCAATGTGGACTAGGCCAAAAATATCTGAATAGATACCTGTATATCTTATCGAAGTGTAAGACAATTTTTTTTTCTCACCCTGTTATTCTTAAAATAATTTCGTTTCAAGTAAAATAAATTAAATCATGGGTACACCCTAATATTTCAGAAATGCATTTCTCGACAATTGTCTGAAATAGATAAGTAAAATATCATAATGTCACGTAGCCTTCGAGGCCACGAAAGGGGAAAGAAAGGTTTTAAGAACGATTTGGGTTTTAGTTGCTAGAAGATAACTAAAGTGTTCACTTGAGCCAGATAAATTTAAATATATAAAATATAGTGTGTATTGTGGTGCATGTCAGGAGTTAAATAGGTGAGTCTATCTCACAGAGTAATTCAGTTTTGCCTGTTATTTGATATTTGATTTTAAAAGATATTTTATCACATAGAGTATATATATTTGCTAATTATTTTTAATAATAATTTTGTTTAAAGTTCTTTAATATTCAACGTTATTAAGAACATTAATTTGTTGTTGCATTTCCTATTCATCCAATCCTACTGCACTGTGGAGAGTTTGTGCCACTTGCAGTTTAACTCATATACCTATACTGTATTGTGGAGAGTTTGCGCCACTTGCGGTTTGTCCATTCCTGATACTGGGTGACTTCTCACGTCACCCATATCTCCTTCCACCCCCCTGTATTGTGGAGAGCTTGAGCCACTTGCAGTGTAACCTTATTTAGCTGTACTGTGGAGAGTTTGTGCCACTTGCAGTTTAACTCACATACCTATACTGTACTGTGGAGAGTTTGCGCCACTTGCGGTTTGTCCATTCCTGATACAGGGTGACTTCTTACGTCACCTATATCTCCTTCCACCCCCCTGTATTGTGGAGAGCTTGAGCCACTTGCAGTGTAACCTTATTTTGCTGTACTGTGGAGAGTTTGTGCCACTTGCAGTGTATTATTATTTTGCTGTAACGTGGAGAGTTTGTGCCACTTGCAGTGTTTTATTATTTTGCTGTACTGTGGAGAGTTTGTGCCACTTGCAGTGTTTTATTATTTTGCTGTACTGTGGAGAGTTTGTGCCACTTGCAGTGTTTTATTATTTTGCTGTACCGTGGAGAGTTTGTGCCACTTGCAGTGTTTTATTATTTTGCTGTACTGTGGAGAGTTTGTGCCTCTTACAGTAGTTATAATATTGTTTGTGGAGAGTTTGTGCCACATATTCCTTATATGCATTGGGGAGAGTTTGCGCCCCTTGCACCTTTCCTAATAACCCTAAATACTTACTATTAGGCATTTATTTTTGATCAAGTGAAGTTTTAACTTTACTTTAGTACTGATATGCATAATCACAGTTCAAACACATAAGATGCACCTTGTATATTATTAATACATTCATTAATTTTGGGGGTTTCAACTATACTAATCGTTAGTTAAATAATTAATCATTATTTATGGCAAATTGAATACTCAGAGTGTTTTTCTATCTAATTCCAGGTACGTCATCTCGGTTGTTCAACCTACTTGGACCATGTCCACATGGACTGTTCAATTAAATCCAGGCATCACGTCCAGTGTCTTGTAAATAGTTATTTTCAACATTTAGATTTGTTTTATTATCTATATTATAAACAATATAATGTAAGTACACAGTAAGTAATTAAAAGTTAAATTCTAATTAAATATATCAATCTTTACAAATCACTCATTCTCCTCAAGTCAAGTTTTTCCCTCCTTACAATTTATCAGAAGTGGGATAGAGATGACCTGGATTTATTAATTCAATGACATAAAATTACAATGCCGAGATGACACTATTTTTTTTAAATGTTATTCTAGCTTTGTGTTTTTATTTTATTAAATATTTATTTACCGTATTTCTACCATAAATCACAAAAGTAATAATAATCAACTGAAATGGGTCCCCAACGTCGCAATAAAATACCGCTACCAATTGAAACCCAAGAGACTTCGGGTTCGAGGGTTCTGTTACCCCAAGAAGAAACCGTATTGATTCTTTGACACTGAATGACTATTGAACGATTGACTACTGTAATGACCACTTTTCTCGAAAATACTGCCGAACGAGAACGGCCTATCAAGACGGTCCGAGGGGATGTGGTACTGTACCTGTATTTGACCTCGAGGGTAGGGTGCAATCGATTTCGGTTTGGCTTCAAAAGGTCGATGAACTTCGTGATATTTTTCGATGTTTAGGGGAAGCCACTATCTATTACGCTACTACAAAGTTCCGAAGGTTGGCAATGGTTTGGTATAAGAGTTTGCTAATGTGTCAAGTCCAAGGCACCTCAGCTTTTAAGTTTTTTTTTTTGTTTTTTTTTGCTCTTTGCTGCTCTGTTTATGTGAAGAGATTAGTTGCCCTTATTATGCTTAATAATATTTCCACAATATTCTCCTCAGAGAAATCCTCCCTTGGGTACTATAGCCCTAGAATCCTATGTCTCCAATGAGTGGTATTCTCTAAGACAATTTCACATGCAGAGGCCGGGCATCTCGGGACAAGCTGTGCAGTGGTACACAGTATCTTTCCGTATTTGTTTTTCCATAGCGCAAACCCTACATTTTATTTTCAAAGCGTTTGTCCAAGTTCATTGAGAATTTCGAATGGTTTACATTTACAGGTACATCTGCTTGTTGCGACTGTTTTTGGCAATAGTTTTTCTAATACGGACATTCGAAAGTTGTAAAATGTCACTTTCTAACCAGAGTACTTATTATAAAGTTTATGGGCATTGTGCAAATACAACTGGATCACATGTATTATAATTTTCTAATATCAACGTAACGGCGTGCCGTTGGATAATAAGCCATCATTTTATCACGAATGCCTTATGTCTATTCCACTATTTATTATACTTGACTTTTGCTTTTAGTTACCACTTCATTTTTTTTTATTCAGTAGATATGTCTAAGACGTCTCTTTTATCGGTCCACTTGCCAATCATCATATTGCAGTTATACATAGCTTTGGTCTCACCTTTTCTTAATTTTGTAGCTACAACGTTTTTGGGGAAATCTTTTCGGCTTTTCTGAGAGTACCTGTACAAAAGGTATTTGATCAAGCAACTTTTTTTTTGCCAATGAATAACTATTGTAAAAGTTGTCCATGTATAAGCTATGTCCGTTATTCAGACATTCGCGCATCAGATACATCACTATCTTTTGTGCATGATCTTTTCCGCCAGTTATATCGCTCGAGCCAGTATGTACCATCATATCTAAAATTGTTCCGTCCCCTTCTATTACCATATACAACTTTATCCCATATTTCTGCCGCTTCTTTGGTAGATATTGCTTGAAGTAAAGTCCCCCTTTTCACAAGACCATAGATTCATCAACGGATAAGTTTTTTTTATGGGTAATATATTATCTTCATTTTATTAGTAAAATGATCCAGTATAGGCCTGATTTCGATCATCTGGGGACAGCTCATTGGTTTTAACTTCAGGAACATATGGGCATCTCATTATTAGCAAGTAGCGATCCCTACCCATTAAATGTGAGAAACAGCTGGAGAATAGTCTTATGTTTTTTTTCTCAATAGTCCTGCAAGGTAGGTAACTTTAAAGTAGCTGTATGTAAGGTAAGTCCAAAAAAAAATGAACAGTTCCGATATTGTCAAATCTTGCCATAGAGAAATTCTTGAGTAGTCACTTCTCGCACTGGTACATAAAACTTGTACTGCTTAATTGTTGATTTGCGAAATAATATACCTGATTTAATAATGGATTACGTTCCCTAATGGCACGGCAAAATTTCTGGTTCATGCACGATGGTTCTCCTGTTCATTCTAGTCGAGTAGTTCGTCAATATACTCACAGTTCGTACGGGAATCGATGTATTCGAGGGCGAGGGCCAGTCAATTGGCCTGCAAGATTACTCGATTTCATTTCATGCGATTTTTGTTTTTAGGGCTACTTAAAATTGTCAGTATATGCTGTCCCAATACAAAATCGTGTTCAGCTTTGGGAAATAATAAGTGTACCTAATTCTAATGTTCTGTTTTTGATCCGTATGTTCATCCTTAGCGAAACACGGTTATTTTCAAATTGCAGTATTGGTAATGGTTGGTTAAATCTTGTAGATATACCAACCCCGTTTGACTTAGGAGTGTAATACAATGTATGTCGGGGCAGATAGCCAGGGAAGTAGTTCTTTCATCTTAGTTGCACGGTCACTGTTTTTGAAAAATATTTTTCAAAACTTAGTTGTAAAGCGTTGAATAACATATATTCATTTTTCGATATCTAATTTATGCGCCTCTAAATTATTCAGTACTTAAATACTGATGGTTTGCGAACATCTGTTTTTACTTTTGCAGAAACTATTTTATTTTCTTCTGTAGGTTGAGTTTTATTTTGTCGAGTTTTTGACCTCGTTATAGCTAAGACGTGAAAATTATCTATGTACAAGTCTTTTAATTCATTTATCGATATCCTTGAAATACTGTCTGCATAATTTGAATTTCCTTTCATATACTGTATTTCAAAATTATATTCTTCTGTCTAGTCTAATTCTTGTGAGTTTTGAAGTGGGTTCTGTCATTGAGATAGATGTGTTTATGCTTATGATCCGTTTTTACTATAAACTGTGGGGAACCATACAAGTAACTCTTGAAGTCATTAATTCTCAAATGGATAGCTAACAATTCTTCCATAATTATAGGTGTTTGTTTATTTCACTTTTCTTAAAACTTTGCGATGCATAAGATATAGGTAAATCTATACCTTCGTATTTCTAAGAATTGCATGCAGACCACGCGTAATTTGAAGCATCTGTAGTCAGTATAAATTGTTTACTGAAATCAGGATATTTTAATAAATGTGGCTCTATTGATGTTGTTTTTAATATTTGGGATAATTTTTCGGAGTCTTCCGACCACTCGAATTTTACATGTTTCCTGGATAATTTTTCGAGAGGTATGCATATTTCAGCGAAGTTCCGAATGAAACGTCTGTAATCATTACAGAATGATACGAACCTTTTAGATTCTTCCGAGTTTTTGGGCATTGGATATTGTTCAATGACTGAATATTTTACTTTATAGGGGAGTACTCCCTCACTAGACAAATTGTGCTCTAAATAAGTGTCTTCACGCCTGAAGAATTGGCAATTTTGTGGATTTAATTTTCGACACAGTAGTAAAGACAGGAGCCACAGCAGGGAATCATATGTCTACTGAAAGCTTGTATGGATAGTTTAGTTTATTGGTAAACATGTCAAAGATTTCTGAAATCTATTTTCAGTCTAGTAGATATCTCGGGACGAGATGCTCGCAGGATGGCCGACTGTAAGACAATTTTTTTTTCTCACCCTGTTATTCTTAAAATAGTTTTCGTTTCAAGTAAAATAAATTAAATCATGGGTACACCCTAATATTTCAGAAATGCATTTCTCGACAATTGTCTGAAATAGATAAGTAAAATATCATAATGTCACGTAGCCTTCGAGGCCACGAAAGGGGAAAGAAAGGTTTTAAGAACGATTTGGGTTTTAGTTGCTAGAAGATAACTAAAGTGTTCACTTGAGCCAGATAAATTTAAATATATAAAATATAGTGTGTATTGTGGTGCATGTCAGGAGTTAAATAGGTGAGTCTATCTCACAGAGTAATTCAGTTTTGCCTGTTATTTGATATTTGATTTTATTTAAAAGATATTTTATCACATAGAGTATATATATTTGCTAATTATTTTTAATAATAATTTTGTTCAAAGTTCTTTAATATTCAACGTTATTAAGAACATTAATTTGTTGTTGCATTTCCTATTCATCCAATCCTACTGCACTGTGGAGAGTTTGTGCCACTTGCAGTTTAACTCATATACCTATACTGTATTGTGGAGAGTTTGCGCCACTTGCGGTTTGTCCATTCCTGATACTGGGTGACTTCTCACGTCACCCATATCTCCTTCCACCCCCCTGTATTGTGGAGAGCTTGAGCCACTTGCAGTGTAACCTTATTTAGCTGTACTGTGGAGAGTTTGTGCCACTTGCAGTTTAACTCACATACCTATACTGTACTGTGGAGAGTTTGCGCCACTTGCGGTTTGTCCATTCCTGATACAGGGTGACTTCTTACGTCACCTATATCTCCTTCCACCCCCCTGTATTGTGGAGAGCTTGAGCCACTTGCAGTGTAACCTTATTTTGCTGTACTGTGGAGAGTTTGTGCCACTTGCAGTGTATTATTATTTTGCTGTAACGTGGAGAGTTTGTGCCACTTGCAGTGTTTTATTATTTTGCTGTACTGTGGAGAGTTTGTGCCACTTGCAGTGTTTTATTATTTTGCTGTACTGTGGAGAGTTTGTGCCACTTGCAGTGTTTTATTATTTTGCTGTACCGTGGAGAGTTTGTGCCACTTGCAGTGTTTTATTATTTTGCTGTACTGTGGAGAGTTTGTGCCACTTACAGTAGTTATAATATTGTTTGTGGAGAGTTTGTGCCACATATTCCTTATATGCATTGGGGAGAGTTTGCGCCCCTTGCACCTTTCCTAATAACCCTAAATACTTACTATTAGGCATTTATTTTTGATCAAGTGAAGTTTTAACTTTACTTTAGTACTGATATGCATAATCACAGTTCAAACACATAAGATGCACCTTGTATATTATTAATACTTTCATTAATTTTGGGGATTTCAACTATACTAATCGTTAGTTAAATAATTAATCATTATTTATGGCAAATTGAATACTCAGAGTGTTTTTCTATCTAATTCCAGGTACGTCATCTCGGTTGTTCAACCTACTTGGACCATGTCCACATGGACTGTTCAATTAAATCCAGGCATCACGTCCAGTGTCTTGTAAATAGTTATTTTCAACATTTACATTTGTTTTATTATCTATATTATAAACAATATAATGTAAGTACACAGTAAGTAATTAAAAGTTAAATTCTAATTAAATATATCAATCTTTACAAATCACTCATTCTCCTCAAGTCAAGTTTTTCCCTCCTTACAGAAGTAAATATCGATTAAATCAATAAGACAAATAAATCATATTTCTGTTGTTTCTTTATGAATATCAAACGCCAGCAACACTCCGTACCGGTCAATGTGCAATTATCAATAAATGTATGAAAATCAATGAATATTGGATAAAAGGACTAATTTATATTTCAATAGGTTAGTTTACACCGTGTGGAGCAATTAGGTCCGTGGACCAAATCGTGGACTTATTTAGCTTAGAACATAAGTGTTTATACTGACTGTTTTGCTGGATTAAAATAGTCCAGGTTTAAAGCCTGGGACCAAAATTGACATTTTTATATTAAAATGACATAACCTTAAATGGATACAAAAATAGTTGCAGTGGTAATAGAGTTTCTGAAAAAGAAAAAAAATATTCAAATACTTGAAAGTTTTAAATTAGAGTTATCGAAGTCTCCATATTTAAAAAGCAATTTAGCTTATTTGCTTTCAAGTAGCAGTAATTTTGTGGGATTGTTAAACAATCAAAGATAATAACATTTTTAGGATCCATTTGTTAGTTTTATTTGGTATTATTTTTTTAGTATTTATCACAGTCAGTTTTTTTAGGTTATTTTGACTCGATCTTACGTGACATCTGACGTATTTTTACTCTGTGCTTTTAGCAAACCGTCACTTTGGTCCACGAATACTAATGTGACGTGTTTACACCGTTAAAAATTTAATTTGAACTACCCTAGATGAGATGGATCAAATTTGAGTACCAAATTTTACTCCTTGGGTGTTTACACCAAAAGTAAAGTACACATGACGTCATTTAGACCTCGGACTAAAAATTTGGTACGCCCGGTGTAAACGTACTTAATGTAATAAAACCCATGCATAATACTTCACCGAAAAGTTGTGTTCTTTCCAATCAACAAACTGCTGCATCACTCAACGGTCGGTACAACTGTCCTACTTGAATTGCCCCGAAAACGTCGATTCACAACGGCAATAATTGACTGGAGCACTGCTTTACTTCACTTGCATTGTCTAATGGCTACCGAATTTCCCTCGCAAATTAGCCTTGTTTTTAAGAACTATAACTTTAATTGTTTATGATTTGGCGAGAAGAACCATGTTTGCGTGTAGTGGACTGTAACTATACACTGGATGACTTTTATAATTATCTTTATTCGATACACATACTAACAAAAAGAAAATTAGGAACATTCTACATAATAAAAACAAATACATTTTTACTCTCTCAGGTACTAGGACCGAGTGTCGAATCTCGCCGGCGGGCACCTGCATTTCGGCTGCACAGGGCCGCCCGCACTAGGGAAGGGTTGACTAAACAGCCCTTGACCTTATTTTTTTCATTTCTGAATACCGCAGGTGTAAATGCTCAAGTTATATACAAAGCAAGTACACAAAATTTTAATTTGAAAAGGCGTACATTTTTGAAAGATCTGGGTTTGCAACTTATATCTGAATTTAGAGATAAACGAAGACAAAACCCCCACATACGCCGACACCTACGTGAAAACCAGCCAGCAGAACGTCATGAACCTACATCTAAGCGACGTAGGACTAGCAGTAGATGTTCTGTTTGTCCAAGAAGCAAAGACATATTATGTTTGTATGCAATGTGATACTCCACTTTGCTTAGAATACGCATTTTTGTGTTGCGAAAAATGTGTCACTTTGGAAACCCCATAAATTTTTTTCTATTGTTGACATTGTTATAAATTTTGTTTTGTTTTGATTATTGAACCTATATCTTCAATATATTTGAAATTTTTTTGTTAATTTAAAGCTAAGAATATATTTGTGTGTAATAATATATATTGTATTGAATTGCTATTGTTTTGAATTTTTATTTCTATATTTTAAATAAATATTGCTAAATATGGATGTTACTGCTTACCGTTATTATCCAAGGCTTCTTAATATTATTAATAGATACTAAAAAATTCAACAAAATGTCCAAAATGCAAGTGATACAGGATACACAACTTTAATGAGTTATCTTGATACACAATCCAAGCCAAAGAAAAGTCAATTGTGAAATTAGTTAGGTTAGTTCAGTTCTATAGATCATGAGGGATGTTCGGGTTTTTTCAAACTCTGTCCAATTTAAAACGGTCCGAGAATAGTTCTTAGGACTGAATAAAGTAGGTACGCAACTATTTCTACGCAATTCCAAATTGGTTTACGGACTATCCAGAAACAAAAACCCGAATAAAGCTAGTGTTGAGAGATTAATGGATGTTTCACCAATAGAAACTCAAAATACTGCCGCAATAGCTGTTGTCAGGTGGTGGGGATATTATTTTGACGGGGCGTTAATGTAAGTAGTAAGTAATAAACTAAAATTTGAAATCGAACACCTTTTTAATTGTGTTGTTTTATTTTATTACTTTGTCTCCTCGTTCAGAAATAGCTATTGGCTACGAAATGTTTGTTAAAAATAAATCATAACCGTTTTATTCAGATGAACGACTTGATAATGAAGTTTCTCTCTGCCAAAGTATTAATGTGGTATATTATTCTATAAATATTATACCGACGTTGAATGTCCTAAATAGTTACACTATCAAAAGATAAGAACATTTTTGAATGCTGAACAAGAATTTAGACTTCTATAATTAGTTTACATATTAAATTATACGGAGAATTAAATAAAAGAAAGTATAAAACAACATAGGAAAGAATGGAAAACATATGTGAGGAAAGAGTAACCGTAACACCCTCTACTACTTAATGGTAGAAGTGCTATAAGGTTAAATATACAGTTAAGTATGCCATGTTCGCAGAATATGGGTATCTTTTTTATTATTAAATTCACGAAAAAAATTATTGTTCATAAAACGTACTGGATGGTCTAGAATTTAAAATACAACAATCAGATATTGAAATTTCTACGTCATATAAGAGAGATAAAAAAATATATGAATTTTGCCCAATAGTAAAATACTTTTGTTTTGGACCAAATCGAAAATTGTTACCAAGAAAATTTATTAAAATGTTAAATTTTGTCTACTCTAGTGCTTTGATTTTATCATTACATACCCAGGAACCGTACTTAAATGATCCACTAATATACAGATTTTACATGCAATAGAAATGCAACATCTCATTATTAGAAGAATATCCAATATGACTATGACTATCTAACTGACAGCTTTTGAACTAATTAAATTTAATAGTTGACTATTTCTTAAAAATATTGATTTATTTAAATATTTTCTGATATACTATGCATATAACTTGGAAATTTCGATAACTGATGACTGAACTTTAGGTTTTAGACCATGCTGAACTTTTTATGGAGAATGACTTTATTCGTAAACTTAATAATAAAAAAGTTTCCCATATGCTGAGAACTTGAGTGGGGTCATTCATCCATTCATATATTTGGATTGTGCTCATCAGCCCAGGCACTTGAACTGAATCTTTGTACCATTTCCCATGTTATCTACTTCCATTCCAGAAGCTTCGTGTCTTCTATAAAGGCCACTAGTTTCACTGGAGGGATTTTCAGTAGTTGTAACGATTGTATTAATTCCTCTCCAAAGTGCTTCCGTCTAAGTTCTTGTAAGTTCTCGCAGAAGCAGAGTATGTGAGTAGGTGTTTCATCATCAAGTTCACATTTTCTGCACGTAGGTTCACTAACTTTGCCCATATTGTACAGATGTTTCCTCAAGGTGCAGTTTCCAGTCACCATGTCGGAAACTGTCTTCAAATGTCTCTTACCCAGTTTCAGTAGCCTGGTTGAGAGTTCCTTGTCTACCTTGTTCAGTAAACTCTTTGTATAAAGGTGCCCTTGTGTCACCCTCCATTTGAATTGGTGTTCCCTATCTAGCCAGTTCCCGATTTCCCCTCTTATGCAATCTTTTGTGATTCCACAAAACTGTTCCGGACCTATGAAGTCTCCTTTAGAGCCTTCTTTAGCTAACTGGTCCGCCATTTCATTACCTGCAATCCCCTCATGTGCCGGCTCCCATATTAGAGTCACTTTGTTGCCTCTTGCTAGCCTGTTGAGGGATTCTGTGCAGTTTTTCACCAGTCTAGACCTAGTTGTTGGATTACTCATAGCTTTAAGCAGAGCCTGTCTGTCACTGAATATTTCAATTTTTTGTCCGGTATATCCTATTCTGATGTTTTCATCAATACAGGCTATAGCGGCAATCGTCTCTGCTTGAAACACAGTCTTATATCGACCAAACCTAAAGGACATTCTCTTTCTAGGCCCTTTTATACCAGCCCCAGTGCCATGGTTTGTTTTGGAGCCATCGGTGAACCAGATGATTACTGCAGAATTACCTGTTCCCTAGATGGGATGATGATATTCACTCGCTCAGTGAATATATTCTCTGGTGTCATGCTATCAAAACTCATGTGAAATATGGGTTCGTCTAGTATAATGTCCCAGTTGTATCAGTGTGTCCTTCTCGAACATTGTTCGGGGACCATAAGTCTAAGAATTGCCATCATTGCTCCGCCCTTATAAAAAGTTCTAGAGGAGGAATAAGTCCAATAAGGGCTTCCATCGATGCCGTCCCCGTGCTGTTCATTTCCCCGGTAATACCAAGAAGGGCTTCTTTGAATTGCAGTTAATTTATTAACTGCAGAGGACACTTCTGTCCTCCTCCACCAGACTATTGTTCCATAGGTGATCGTTGGCCTTATCACAGTTGTGTAGAGCCAGTGAACAGTGAACCACCTCAGGTCGTATTCCCCAGGTTTTGCCCATAACTCTTCTGCATTGCCAGAAAAGCCTAGTCGCCCTGGTAGTAATTTTTTCCAGGTGTGCCTTCCAATTCAGTATAGAAACAAGGGTCACTTCCAGATATTTAACTTCTTTGGATATTTCTAGTTCTTCTCCGAACAACCTTAAGTGGGGTATATACATGGTGATTCACAACTATTGAGACATAGGGTCGTAAGGTCGGATTTTTTGGACCAGCATATTGCGATAGGACCAAACATGCCTCAATAAAAAATTGCAGTGGAATGAGATACAAGGCGTTGAATTTGATTTGTTTTTCATTTTTGCTACTAATTTCACTGTATATTTATCAATCGTTATCAAAATCGACACAGGGGCATACCTTTAGACAAGGAATATTATGTAACATTTAGTTACAGGGGGGCGACACGTGAATAATTCCAGATGATGAAATCAACTTTTTTGACGAAACTTTTCAGAGATTTTGAGAAATTATGACGTAAACATCATTTCTACATGACGCTGAAACTGGCAGCCGTAACTAGCAGACGGTCGCAATCGTCGTTACCTTTTGAATTAGGGATCTGCAAGTAGCAATTTTCCACAAAAAATGTTCTAATAACCAAAACAAACTTTCGCCTATCATATGAACACCAAAAATATGACGGAAAGTTTTGTTTAGCAGCCCAAGGGCAGAAAATTCGTAATGCCACGATTTTGTAGTTTTTCTTCAATTGTCACTTCAGTACTTTGACATTTCACGTAAATTTTCATTAAACGACAGTGTAAAACAAAGTTTTATGTTATATTTTCCTATTTTTTGGTATATTTTCCTATTTTTTGTTTATTTGGTAGGCGAAAAACGGTTTTGTGTGTCACACATGCAGAAAACGCTTTAGCACCCTTAGCTATCATCTGTCCTTGCTTCGCTACGCTCGCTCATGCAGCTAATAGTATCGGGCTGCTGAAGCTCATTTTCTGCCCTTGTGACACAATATAATATTGTGGAAAATAATTGCTACTTGATGTTCCGTAAATCAAAAGGTAACGACGATTGTGCCAGGCTGCTAGTTTCAGCATCATCATTTCTACGTAATATTGGTATTCCTCCCGTGTTCATAAGTTTTCGAGGACTTGCTACGGCTTGTCCAAAATTTTCAACTTTCGTGCACTGCCCTGCGACATAGGAGGGTGATGGGTTAGGCTACCTATCGGGAGCTTCCCCAGGTTGCGGATAGGGGCAGCCCAGGACGTCATGAAAATGAAAAAACTGGTCCAATGGTAAATAAGGAGGAATGAGGGCTATAAACGCCCAACATTGCCAAACACCCAATCGCTGATAAGCTCGTAACGCAAACCGCAAACTACATTGCAGAGCAACTATATCCCCTTGCTAGGGTAAGGCCTATGGGGGCATGTCGAACTATGTGGATCGGGAGGCTTGGCATAATTGCCTGGCCTGTGTGGATGGGGACCACTATAAAATCCTCCCAAATCCTAAAGTCAAGAGGTCGCTGAAGGGATGGATTCGGCTTTTAGACCACTAACCTCGGGGCGCCTGGCGCACTCCGTTGTATTTAGCCTTGTACCAGTATAAGGAGTTCTGCAGGTATTGACCTCCTTTCTCATATTCTCGTGGGAACAAATATGGACCAGAAGAGAACAAAAATTATTACGGAGCCTATAGAGACTCCTAGTAAAAGGGATTTGTAAGATCAGGCAGCAATGGAGACAGCTCAACTAGCAAAGTTGTTTGATAATTGATAATTTTTGGCTTATATAACAATTTTATTTTAATGTTGATTTTTTGTTGCTTTCAAGAATGCAACTTATTATAGGTTCCATAAGAGCAAGTTTAGCTTTTCGTAACAAAATTATTTTATAAATTTATCACAAAAACATTTTGACAACTTAATTACCTATATAATATTTATAAAGCAATTTTATACGTGTTATGTAAGAGATTTATAAAACATTTATTGTTTATAAAATTTAGTTGTTTTTAAGAGAGTTTGGTAGCATTTATAAATCAGGTATAAACACATTCTAAAACTATTGTTATAAACACTTTTAGCAGCTCATAAAATAATTTTATTGAAGTAGCAGATGCCGCAATTTTATTGCCATTGAAAATTTTTTGCTCTAGTAGATTTCCAATGAAATCAGTTAATTTGAGGTCATTTGATTGAACACAACCAATCAGAAAAACATTACACTGAAAACAGACCATGGGCAGCCACTGCTGTTCTCATTCAAAGAGGTGGCTGATAACATAGACTTCGTTATAATTCAAGAACCTTGGATAAAGGAAGGTAAGATACTGGACCTTAATATTAGTGGAATGGGACTGATAATGGGAACTGATTGTACTAAAATAAGAACTTGTATTTGCTATAGATCCGAAAATAACTTGATGCCGATTATGGAACTATACACGGGTGACATGGTGGCAGCAAAGATTAAACTCGAAAAATATGAGGTAGTACTAGAGATAATAATAGTGTATCTGTATCATTCCATCGATTCAGATGAATCACTATCGGTGACGAACATGGAGAACCTGATGGAATACTCAAGAAGACACAATCTGTGTCATTGTAGGGGCCGATACCAACGCACACCACAGCAGTTGGGGCAGCAAAGACAACAACACCAGAGGTAAGAAACTATTTGACTACTGTCACTTTGAGTACTGCTGAACTTGATATTCAAATGTGGGTAATACGCCTACATTTAGTAGGTAACGGGTAACTGGGAAGCGTATAAAGCTAAACTCCCTGACAGCGTCAGAATTAACAAAATTATCAAAAGGGATACTTCTAACAAACTTGGTTCTATTCATTTGCTGAGCGGAAAGTTTTTAAATACCGAGGCAGGGTAATTTTTTAACTGTGTAGATGGCTGCCACTTAAACAGCCGTTAATGCTGAAAGTTTGTTTTGATTATTAGACTACAAAGTTCTATAAAATTTTTGCGTAGAGAAAATTGCTCCTTGCAATTCCCTAATTCAAAAGGAAACGACGATTTCGTCCAGCTGCTGAAACGGTCTGCGTACGGTCCTTTTAGTTTGTAGTTGTGGTGAAAAGTCTTGGAGTCTAAAGAATTATGACCTTTCGATTGTGGTAGAGGTCATACTGGGATGGGTAACAGGTTATTTGTTTTGTTTTATAGTGCTGTAGGGTGTTACCACCGTTAATTTTATGTGGAAGGAGTTAAGCGTTTGTTTTAGCAGTATGTCATTGATATATGCTTTGTGGGATGGGGGATATCAGTTCGGAAGAAGGTGTGGCAGAAAAGTTATATGAGTAGAACTTAGTATGCTACTTAACTATTACTTTGGACCTAGATATGGGTTAGGTAACGGCTTTGGAAGAACGGTATTCCATGGTTTTGGTTTGTAACTCCACATAAATACAACACTATAAACTTAACTCATTGCTTTGGCTCGGTAACTGTTTCAATCATATGAAACATTTGCAGGTACCATTTGTTTTAGTGCAATATATTATTATACGTCGGGTTTTCACTCACCTTAGTACGAAAATAACTTCTAATAGAGAGCCGTGTACATTTATTGATAAAGTATTCCTTATATCTAATTATTATTGTAAGGTGATAACGTTTTAATTCCTTTGAAATCAAAATTTAATATTTGCATTGTTTATTTTCGGAACTGTCAGCATTTAGGTGACATAATGTCAACTTCGGAGAGTGATGTTCGTCAACGACAATCACGGGTGGAATATAACTGTTCCTACACATTTACGCACACCTACTTTCTATTAAGACGGTGACTGAAATAGCGTAAAGTACACTTGTCGGAAGGAACCTGTCTGGTGTCTTTTAGACTTTGGTATGGTAGATCGTATTTCTTCATGTACCCACGATAGCCCTCCTGAGAGTGCATGGGGTAAAATCTTTCGTAAATCCTACACAGAACTTCACGACCTTGCTATTTCAGGTGTAATGAACGTCGTTAAATGTTTATTGTTCTATGGTTTCGCGTCAAACTGTGGATTGTTGACTAATTTGTGAAGTCACCGGATTTCGACATTAGGGATGATTATTACTTTTATTGAGGGGGATGCTTTTCGGTTTCATTAGGATTTTGTAATCTCGGGTAATTTGGGTAATCTTGTACAGTGTGGTATAAATAATGTTGGTATATTTTAGTCACGTGGTGGCTGTAGGCCTTGTGGGGTAAAGGATCAAATGATTGACATTTGATGGGTTGTTGGCTTCCGGCGGGAAGGAAGTGGAGCGTCACTTTCCGATGAAGTCAAGTTGAAGGTAGATGGCGAGATAACAAATCTTAAAAATTTATGGTATGTGTTGACCATCCGATGTTTCGGGCTTTTATTTTTATTTTGCCGATTTGGTGGAGTGTTGGAGAAGAGTGAATTTTTTGGATCAGGGAATTACTGGAATTTTGTGGTGAACCACACTCTACCCACGCTGTGGATTTGAACCTATTTTATGGGAATTTATGGATTGTAATATTTTTGGGATTTAATGGATTTTAACCTCTTTGGGAATTTATGGATGTAAAATATAGGAAGGAGATAGTTACGTTGGAAAAACCTCCGAACCTGTATTAGTCAGGACTTTGATTTTTGTCGAAACCCTTCGCGCAAGAAGGGTTCGAGTACTGGGCCAAGAAGTAGAACAAGTATTGGTCTAGTTGTTTCGAGTGCTGGGCCAAGGATTACTTCAAGTACTGGTTTGGTTGTTTCGAGTAGTCGCTCGGAAAGTAGACCAAGAATGGGGTACATGTTTTAGAAGAGTCGGACACGGGAAGGTACAGGAAACAGGATCTACAGTTTTGTTGAGGTCATACCGTATTGTACAGGGTGAACCCAGAAGTTTCTTTCATTATTTTAATTATTATGTACATTTAAATTGAATTGTTCAGCATATGTCACGGGGTAATATGAGGGTAATACACTTTTACCTTAATCGGTAAGTCGCCTTGGTACCAAGCCGTCAAACGATTAACGGCCATTAGTTTCACAGGTATACTATGATTATATTTTTGTTTTGTTTGGGTTTGTAAGCACATATACACATGAGTTTTGGATTTGTTATAGTCCATTTAATATTTTACTTTACTTATGATTAATGTAAAGGAGTCATATAATTTTTGATTTGGCAGGGCATAGCCAACCTTTGAGGTTTTTTTTTAAATTGTAAGTCAATTACAGTTATTTCGGAATCGGCTCAGGCCATTCATTCATTAACTTTTGTCTTGTAGATATATATTGTAAGTTATTTACAATTATTTCGGAATCGGCTCAGGCCATTCATTCATTAACTTTTGTCTTGTATAATCTATATATTGTAAGTTATTTACAATTATTTCGGAATCGGCTCAGGCCATTCGTTAATCAACTTTTGTTCTTTCTAGTGTAATTTACTTACATATACTTTGGAATTGGCATAGTCCGTTCAATACTTAATTTTTGAGCATACATATTGTAATTCATTTCATATACTTTGGAACTGGCATAGTCCGGTCAATACTTAATTTTTGAGCATACATATTGTAATCTACTTACATATATATTTTGGAACTGGCACAGTCCGTCCAATATTTAATTTTTGGTCATACAGATAGTATATTTAGTATTACCTATGGTTATTGTTAGCTACTAGTATAACTATATGCCTATAATCATTAGGTTTAACTTACGCAATTTATAATTTTTTTTTCCCGTTGGCTTTGCCAAGGTTGTCATTTTGATTCGGTTACAAATACAGTTTTTTTGTGGTAAGTTTGGATAATTGTTTTCTTTATTCCTATCACTTTGCTAGGTTTAGGATAGGAAGATTACTTATGTTGAGTAGAGACCTAGCTGGCGCCCATATTTTTCAGAATCCGGAATTGTGTAATTTGACTCACACCCACTCATTGTCTGAGTTAGTTGAAGGCCTGAAAGGTTGTCACCGGAACAATCGGACTTACCTGTAACCCATAGGTGGTTTTGTTTAGTAACCAATTTGGGCGGTTACAGTTTTTGGCGCCCAACGTGGGGCCTTGTTATTGAAAATTGGCCTTGTTATTGAAAATTGGCCTTGTTATTGAAAATTGGCGTTGTTATTGAAAATAGGCATTGTTTATTAAAATAGGCATTGCTATTGAAAATAGGTGTTTTAATTTATAACTTTCGTAATGTTAATTGAATACTGCGATACAAAAAACATAGGTAGTATTATACTCTGGAGATTATATGTATATGTGTGTGCTTACAAACAGGTTATTGTATTGAAAACTTAGTATCAAGACAAAACTGATCTGATTTATTTTGACCAATTTTTTTTGTATGATTTATGGTTTGACATATTTGATACATACATAGCGTACTATTTAAATAGTAATATATTGCACTATCGACATTTGGTAAACCGCGTTACGGTAAATTTTAAGGCTATTTTATAGAGGAAATATTTAGGTGGTTCAATATTTGTGTAGGTGTATTTCAATATGGCTCGGAAAATGACTGTAAACCGACTTGACAAAGACGAACTTGAATGGGAACTGAAATTAAGAGGTGTTAAGGTTGGGTCTGTTGATGAGATGCGAACCAGTCTAGCGATGGCTATTCGTTTGGAAAAAAGTGGGGAGAGTTTTCGATATCCTAAATATCCGTTTTCGTTTGAGGAAGATAGGTAAGCGTTGGTGGAAAAGTGTTCACAAATCGAGGTTCTATTAGGTAGTTATGTAGGAGTGGCGAATGTAGGGGAAACTCAGAAGTTACAGGCTAAGCTTTCACACGCTATGAACAGGGTAGATCAGATGCTGACTGAAGGAGTTGAGGCTCACGAGGCTACGAAGTCTGAATTGTTAACTAGGTTATTAGGATTGTTCGATAGATTTCATGTATTGTCTTCCGTAGTTGCTTCAACAAGCGTTCGTGTCCCTGCTGCTTTGAGTATTGTCACCGCTAATCAATTTCAAGCTGGGGTTCAGAATTGTCCCGCATCGTCTCCGGAAGTGAATGCTTCTTCAAGTAACGTAACGCGTGCGTCTTCTGTTAAGACAGTACCACCTCATAAATGGGGATTAGAAAAATTTTCAGGAACATCAAAGTCATTGTCAGTATCGGCTTTCTTCGAACGAGTTGAAGAGTTGAGGTTTGCTCGAAACGTTCCCACCGATATGTTACTAGATTGTGGCGTAGATTTATTTTCGGATAAGGCCTATCAGTTTTACAAGGATGTACGGCTAAGAGTCAGTTCGTGGGAGGAGTTGTGTGAAGAATTTAAGGCAGAGTATTTGTCGGCCAATCATACGGACGTACTTTTTGATGAGCTGAGACGTAGGACACAAGGAGCTTCGGAATCTATTGGGGTTTATATGGCGGTAATGTCTAGTTATTTTAGTAGGTTAGGTTGTTATGTTCCAGAGGAAGCAAAGCTGTCCATTATAATGAAGAATTTACATCCGTTTTATCAGGATAGGTTAAGAGATCCATTACCAAGTACCATGGAGGAATTGCGTAAGGCTTGTCGTAGAATGGAAGATAGACGTGATGTCATAAATGCGTACGTAGAACCTGGGGTTAAGCGAGGTAGTGTATTGGAGAGAGATTTAGCTTTTGTAGAGACGGGGACTGCTCAACCATCAAGTCACCTTGAGGTAGTTAGTACTTCTTCTGATACTAGTAGGAACAACATAGTATGTTTTAGATGTAAAAAACCAGGGCACCGTGCTGTTGGATGTACTCTCCCAAAATTGCCACACTGCTACAAATGTAAGAAGGATGGGTTCACAGTCAAGACGTGTCCAGCATGTAATCCGGGAAACGAGGCGCCGCGCTCTTAACTGGTCGAGGGGGAGTCGCGGAAGGATGTTCGACCAAGGTTCAACACGCACTAGATTTCATTCTTGATCACGCTGTAGATGACGAGAGACCGTACTTAAAAGTGAAAATTTTGGGGTTAGAATTATTAGGATTGTTGGATTCGGGTGCTTCTAAAACCATTGTAGGTAGTGTCGGTTGGAAGCATTTACAGAGGCTAGGATTTGTAGCTGATTCTTCTAAGAGAACTTCTTGTCGTGTTGCCAATGGTCAAATGTGTGAGAGTATAGGAGAGTGTTCAATTCCTTTTTCCCTTAGAGACCAATTACGGATTATTCCAGTATTAGTAGTACCAGAGGTTCCACATACGTTAATTTTAGGAGCGGACTTTTGGAGAATTATGGGAATAGTGCCCGATCTAAGGCACAATGAGTGGCATTTTTCTGACATTCCTGTTACTATATCCGCTGTTGACCATCTGAGGGGTGATAAGTCTTTGAGTAAACTTCAAAAATTGCGACTAGAAGCTGTTGTCGAGAGGAATAAGACTCTCATGGGGAATAAGTTTGGTTGTACTAATGTTGCTGAACATCGAATTATCTCTCATTCGGCTCCCATCAAACAAAGGTATTATCCTGTTTCACCAGATAAAGGATCAAATGATTGACATTTGATGGGTTGTTGGCTTCCGGCGGGAAGGAAGTGGAGCGTCACTTTCCGATGAAGTCAAGTTGAAGGTAGATGGCGAGATAACAAATCTTAAAAATTTATGGTATGAGTTGACCATCCGATGTTTCGGGCTTTTATTTTTATTTTGCCGATTTGGTGGAGTGTTGGAGAAGAGTGAATTTTTTGGATCGGGGAATTACTGGAATTTTGTGGTGAACCACACTCTACCCACGCTGTGGATTTGAACCTATTTTATGGGAATTTATGGATTGTAATATTTTTGGGATTTAATGGATTTTAACCTCTTTGGGAATTTATGGATTTAAAATATAGGAAGGAGATAGTTACGTTGGAAAAACCTCCGAACCTGTATTAGTCAGGACTTTGATTTTTGTCGAAACCCTTCGCGCAAGAAGGGTTCGAGTACTGGGCCAAGAAGTAGAACAAGTATTGGTCTAGTTGTTTCGAGTGCTGGGCCAAGGATTACTTCAAGTACTGGTTTGGTTGTTTCGAGTAGTCGTTCGGAAAGTAGACCAAGAATGGGGTACATGTTTTAGAAGAGTCGGACACGGGAAGGTACAGGAAACAGGATCTACAGTTTTGTTGAGGTCATACCGTATTGTACAGGGTGAACCCAGAAGTTTGTTTCATTATTTTAATTATTATGTACATTTAAATTGAATTGTTCAGCATATGTCACGGGGTAATATGAGGGTAATACACTTTTACCTTAATCGGTAAGTCGCCTTGGTACCAAGCCGTCAAACGATTAACGGCCATTAGTTTCACAGGTATACTATGATTATATTTTTGTTTTGTTTGGGTTTGTAAGCACACATACACATGAGTTTTGGATTTGTTATAGTCCATTTAATATTTTACTTTACTTATGATTAATGTAAAGGAGTCATATAATTTTTGATTCGGCAGGGCATAGCCAACCTTTGAGGTTTTTTTTTAAATTGTAAGTCAATTACAGTTATTTCGGAATCGGCTCAGGCCATTCATTCATTAACTTTTGTCTTGTAGATATATATTGTAAGTTATTTACAATTATTTCGGAATCGGCTCAGGCCATTCATTCATTAACTTTTGTCTTGTATAATCTATATATTGTAAGTTATTTACAATTATTTCGGAATCGGCTCAGGCCATTCGTTAATTAACTTTTGTTCTTTCTAGTGTAATTTACTTACATATACTTTGGAATTGGCATAGTCCGTTCAATACTTAATTTTTGAGCATACATATTGTAATTCATTTCATATACTTTGGAACTGGCATAGTCCGGTCAATACTTAATTTTTGAGCATACATATTGTAATCTACTTACATATATATTTTGGAACTGGCACAGTCCGTCCAATATTTAATTTTTGGTCATACAGATAGTATATTTAGTATTACCTATGGTTATTGTTAGCTACTAGTATAACTATATGCCTATAATCATTAGGTTTAACTTACGCAATTTATAATTTTTTTTCCCGTTGGCTTTGCCAAGGTTGTCATTTTGATTCGGTTACAAATACAGTTTTTTTGTGGTAAGTTTGGATAATTGTTTTCTTTATTCCTATCACTTTGCTAGGTTTAGGATAGGAAGATTACTTATGTTGAGTAGAGACCTAGCTGGCGCCCATATTTTTCAGAATCCGGAATTGTGTAATTTGACTCACACCCACTCATTGTCTGAGTTAGTTGAAGGCCTGAAAGGTTGTCACCGGAACAATCGGACTTACCTGTAACCCATAGGTGGTTTTGTTTAGTAACCAATTTGGGCGGTTACACTGCCAGTTTCAGCGTAATGTGAAAAAGTATGTGACCCAAATATATATGATTATTTCATTCACACATGGCTGCACCTATAAAATTCTATGATTGAAGTCACATGATATGTAATATGAGCGGCTATTTAGGTAAACAGAAGAATGAGCGACTATTTTGTGTGATTGCACAAATGTCAAAGTTTGACATAAATCAAACAGCGAAATTTTAAAATGTCTCGTTTTGGTTTATCTTCCACTAAGGAAATTAATGATTATGTGAGCAAATTTCTACCAGTGAATACAAAGAGGAGTAAAGAGTCTGTATGGAGACAATTTATGTCTTTTTGTCAGCAGAAGAAATATGAATTATGTGAGAGTGAGACTTCCCCAACTATCGTTATTGCTGAAATCCTCAAAGATTCGGCATGGAATATGCGCAAAAAAAGTGGTGAAGAATGTAAAGAGTACACAGTCAAATTGATGTGGAATTCTACTGCGAAAATATCCAGGAATTATACTTCATTAAACATCAACATAAGATAAATAAATAATAATAAATAAATGTTGAAACGTATAGTATATAGGAATCATTTTATGCTGTTCATGAAATAATCTTCCTGAATATCACTCGACATGACAATTAGAGACTATTATTTCCTTGAATTCATCTCGAGTAACTTGTATTTTGAGACAATTTAATTTGACCATATGAACATTAATAATCAAAGAATAACTCCCTCGAGCTAAAGCTCTCGGGAGTAATTCAGATTATTAATGATCATATGGTCTCATCAAATTGTCAAAATACAAGTTACTCTCGATAGAATTACTAATAAGATAATAGTTGGCTATTTTGTCATGGTCTCGGGATATTACGTTTCATTATTCCAGTGTCAAAATCTCAAAATAACTACGAAATTTTGTGGAATGTGGAATTCTACTGCGAAAACTATCCAGGAATTATAATTCAATAAATATGAACGTAAGATAAATCCATTTGAAGATATCGGATTCCAAAGTGCCAAGAATTACTTATAATAATTGCATTTTCAATTTTAAGTGATCAGTTCTTATTTATTTATGTTCTTGTTATTTTTGATTAATTCAAGGTTGTAAAAATTTAAGTTGAAACGAAATAAATATTGAAACGTATAGTATATAGGAATCATTTTATGCTGTTCATGAAATAATCTTCCTGAATATCACTCGACCATGACAAATATAGAGACTATTATTTTGTTCAATGCATCTCGAGTAACTTGTATTTTGAGACAATTTAATTCGACCATATGAACATTAATAATCAAAGAATAACTTCAGATTATTATTGTTCATTTGGTCTCATCAAATTGTCAAAATACAAGTTACTCTCGATAGAATTACTAATAAAATAATAGTTGGCTATTTGTCATGGTCTCGGGATATTACGTTTCATTATTCCAGTGTCAAAATCTCAAAATAACTACGAAATTTTGTGACACTTTGGATTAAAGAAAATAGTGAAAATTATCAATACCCAAAATTTTAAAAAAATTGCAAAATAGTATTTTTTGTTTAGGTTGAAGTCGTTCGAGTGTGTAGAATAGATATTATTTGTAATTTAGTGTTTAAAAAGCAATACCAATATTACGTAGAAATGATGACGCTGAAACTAGCAGCCTGGCGCAATCGTCGTTACGTTTTGATTTACGGAACAGCAAGTAGCAATTATTTTCCACAATAGTATATTGTGTCACAAGGGCAGAAATTGAGCTTCAGTCCAAGACTACTAGCTGCATGTGTGAGCGTAGCGAAGCAAGAATAGCTGATAGCTAAGGACGGTAAAGCGTTTTCTGCATGTGTGACACTCAAAACTTTTTTTCGCCTACCAAATAAACAAAAAATAGGAAAATATAACAAGACACTTATTCAACTGACTTACACTGACGTTTAATGAAAATTTACGTGAAATGTCAAAGTACTCAAGTGACAAATGATGAAAAACTACAAAATCGAGGCGTTAAGAATTCTCCGCCCTTGGGCTGCTAAACAAGATAGGCGAAAAAGTTTGTTTTGTTTATTAGAACATTTTTTGCGGAAAATTGCTACTTGCAGTTCCCTCAATCAAAAGGTAGCGACGATTGCAACCGTCAGCTAGTTACGGCTGCCAGTTTCAGCATCATGTAGAAATGATGTTTACGTCATAATTTCTCAAAATCATTCCAAAAAAATTTATTAAATTTCCATGATGCGCATGGAAAATAATTATTGCTTCTTGAAGTTCCCGAACTCAAAAGGTAACGAGGATTGCCAGTTTCAGCGTCAAATTTATCCGTCAAGGTTTTTTGGATAAATTAGTAAAACGCATTGCAGTAATGCAGAGAAATAACTACAAAGAAAATCATTTTCGTCCTGACTCAACAATACTACCCATTTACATTTTAGCTTGTTATCTTAATCTGAAATTCTACAAATAGTACGAACCTACTTTGTATGAACTATGAATAGCTTTTGTTAATCAAACCACAAGGTTATTAGACCAGGGTCGATAATTTTTGAAACCAAAAAAAATTATAGTAGGATGAAACCCATTGGAAAAGGAAGATAATACAACAGAAATGAAAGGAAAAAAAATTTACGGGAGTTAGATTTTTTAAGTAAAAAATATACTTTTTATAAAATTTTATTTAAACTTAGATAAAGACAAGTATTTGGTACAAAGATAAAATGTAGACTGAATAAAAATTATACAATTATAAAACAATAGAAAATAGAAAAATGCTGAATATAATAAAAGATACGGTTCGTGTTAACAGGATGTTATACACGTGTTGAAATGTTTTTGCTGATTTTGACAAATGTAATATAATAAAAATAATCTAGTAAGTTTCCGTGAGAATTGTCTAATAAGCAGTTATATAGTTATGTGTCCATAACTCGGGCGATCTGAGTTCGGGAAGTGGTAGGGGGTGAGTTTTTAAGGGTAAAAAACGGTTTATCTCGTTTTCCGGCTAAACTACAAGTCCTATGGAAAAAATTAAATGGCAAAGTTGTAGGTAATATAAAGATCTACAACTTTTGTATTTACACTTTTTTCACATAACCTCAAAATGTATGTGAAAAATTCAAAAAACCAAGTTTTTGGTTATTTTTTTTACGAAATTTGGTGAAAACTTACCTTTTTATGTCCCAAACACACTGTAATTTGTTTGATTTAAAATATTTATTTGTTCCCCTTATTTTGACTCAATATCGAAAAAGCACCCTAATTTTCAATCGAAAATTCTCACGTCAAAATATCAGCTTTTTCATAAAGTCGCTGGGCTTTTTGTTCTTTCAAATCTCTACTTTCTGATGGTCAAAAAAAATATACATTACTATTATATTCACTAGTTATATCACAAGAGGTGATCTTTTTAAACAATATTCCTCCAGCTTCGCTGTCGGGTTATTTTTAAAGAATTTTTGTCTCGCGCAATTTTTACAGAAATTTTACACAAAGGTTAAAAAATATAGATTATATACCGAAAAAGACAAAAACATACAACGAAATGAAAGATTTTCAAAATGATTTATGTAGCTACATAATAATTTATATTTTTATTAGGAAAAACGTACTTTTTTGTTTTTATTGTATTCGTTGGTATGGTCTTTTCGGATATTTTCTATTGAAACATCACCAAATCGATTGAAATCCATGTTAATTAACAAAAATGTGACGTTAATGTGGCAACATTAAAAATTGGCTGTGGCAGGTGGGCCGGGGTATATTCACTTATGACTTATGTCAAAAAATATCCAGTATAATTTGCTTCTGATTGGTCGCAAAATGGCATTTGATTGGTTAGAAACGGATGGAGGTATATAATCATACATATTCATAAATCCTATCCTGATTACTTTGTAATATGTTACCATGACAAATAATCTTGAATCTGTCAATTTGATTAATAATTTTCCGATTTTGTGAGAATAAAACTTTCATTGTACCAAAATTACATTTCATTTCATTTACGATGCACAATAGTTTTGGCGGCGAGGATACTTCTTACTTACGAGTCCTAATATTGTTAATACTTAGAAGAAGATGACCGATGGTGAACATAAAGTTTCAACGTTTCAAATTCATTCGACTTTTCATTCTTTTCAGAATTTGTTTTGTAATGTTTGTAAAAAAACAGGCCGTAGGTATACAAAATGTGGGTCCGGTAAGGTTTGCGACCCTCGGAATTTTGCAACGATTTTTTTCTTATTAGAAAGCCCTATTTCTATAGAACATTTTAAAAGAAAAAAATTCTTGGATCATGTACTTTTGAAAGAGAAAATCGCAATTGAAAGTACTAAAAATCCGCCATTTTTTCTTAAATTTTGACAATTTTTGACAATTATGTCTAGATATCAGATGGTGGATTGAACAATGTTGCCAGTTTTCATTTCCGTGACTCGTTACGGCTTGGAAATGCTTTACACAAGGTTTTTTACTAAACAATTTGTGGAAGATTCAGAATTTATAGAGAAAAATCCAAAAAACAATATTTTTTCACTATATCACAATATTTTATTTGAAAAATAGTTAAATACTTTATATTCAACATGAATTTTTTTCAAAATTCATGTGAAATACAAATGATATGTAATTGTTTCGAGAAGGGGAAGCTAATAAATATGTATGTACCTATATAGATTAAGCTTTTGATTATGGCTAATGTAATCTTAACGATAGTAGAAAGTGTGACGTGTTGAGACCTAACCTAACCTAACCTAACCAAACCAAACCAAACCAAACCTAACCAAACCAAACCAAACCAAACCAAACCAAACCAAACCAAACCTAACCTAACCTAACCAAACCTAACCAAACCTAACCAAACTATATTGCTATAAAACTGTATTAGGCACAGCAGTAAGTTTGTTATAAACTCTTACATTTAATGTAAGAAATAAAGCAAATCTAAGATAAACATTATATTCTAAGGATGCTTAATATTTCAATTTTTATGATTATAAATGCAAATTATTTTATATTTTTATATATTCCTGTAAAGTATTTTCTTCCGGTTTTTTTTGTGAAACAGACTTAAATTTAGTTAAAGATAATAACCTTTACAGTTTAAAGTGAAAATATTCATCGTGAATAGCATTAAATAGTGTTGAAAAAGTATCATTTTTTGAACTAAATTTGTGATTTTTAAAGTAATTTCTGAATGATCCAACGAAATTTTTGTTCTAATCTACTTTATTTAAGGGTAGCTATCAAACAAATTTAAAATTAACATAAAATTCCGAGGGTCGCGAAGTCTACCAGAACCATTAAAGCTAAAAATTACAAAGAAAAATTACTACTATTTTGAAAGTTAATGCTATCGTAAATGCACCACTACCCAGTGGCGTAACTAGAGTTGACCCATGGGTGGGGGGGGGTTCACCCCCTACCAGTCAACCTCCAACATATTACTCCTTTCAAAAAAACAAAAAAAAGATTTCTCATAATACAGGTATAATATATATTATACTATAATCATATAGCTTCAGATTAAATAAGTAGATTACAATTTTTTATAATTGTTATTTCGGAAGTTATAAATGATATTTTTGTTATAAATGTTATTTCTGGAAGGGCAATCGAGAAATAACTTTTAAATACAAGTAATACTACTTATTGATTAGAATAACTTAAACTCACTACACTTTAATAAACAATGAATTAAGGCTAAGAACCCATCATAAAAATAAAATGAAATTGCATTATCAAAGAAAATGAAAAATATTCTGAAATATAAAATATATAATGTTACGCGAGCTACTGCAATAATATTCTCACTTAGTGCCCCCAGTGAAATCCCCGTATGAGACGACTATGGCTCCTCCGCCCAAACTTCGAGAAACATCCAGAACACCCGGGTGCGTCCGCCAGAATATCGAGAATATCCAATGCGCCGGCGAGAACGCCGAGATACTTCTAGAATTACGGCGCACGAGTATAAATAGGCCACAAGCATCGCTGCAGTCAATTAGTCAATCAGTCAGTGTTGATACCGAAGGAAAGTAATCGCGCCTCGAATAAGTGTTTATTAAGTGACTCTCATATAAATTATAATTAGTGTGTTTAGTGTATGACATAAATTATTAAATAAGGACTGAATTACATATAAATCTGTAAATATAAATTAATTGTAAATATAAATTAGAATAAACGTTACATTGGTGTCAGGTGTGGGGTTAAAAAATAAATAAATATACAGGAAGATGGCGAAGAAACTTTGTGAATTAAAAGTTTCAGAGCTTCGAAGAGAGTTGGAGGATTACGAACTGGACACAAGTGGGGTCAAGTCAGTGTTAGTGGAACGACTAAAAATAGCTATGATTAACAATGGATTGGACCCGGAAACGTTTGAATTTACCGACGAAGCGTCCGCCTCTATAACCTCTTCCATAAAAAACGAATTGTCGGATATAAAAAACGAAATTTCATCCATGGAAAATAAAATTTCGACGGATATAAAAAACGAAATTTCATCCATGGAAAACAAAATGTCGGACATGGAAAACAAAATGTCGGACATGGAAAATAAAATTTCGACGGATATAAAAAACGAAATTTCATCCATGGAAAGTAAACTTTCGGCGGACATGGAAAACAAAATGTCGGACATGGAAAATAAAATTTCGACGGATATAAAAAACGAAATTTCATCAATGGAAAGTAAACTTTCGGCGGACATGGAAAACAAAATGTCGGACATGGAAAATAAAATTTCGACGGACATGAAAAATGAAATGACATCCATGAAGACTGATATTTCTGCCGTGGAAGAAAAGATTAAAAGTATGGAGCAAGAAATGAAACAAAAAATCAAAGAAATCGAAAGGAAGACTAGTAATAAACCGGATATTACAACTAGGCAAGCCCCGAATAACGACGAACTGGCAGAGAAAGTATAGTTGAAACCGAAAATGGAAAACGATATTAACAGCCGAGTGAAACTGCCAACATTCGATGGTAAAACGTCATGGCCGAACTATCTCAAGCAATTCGAGGCGGCATCAAAGGCAAACAACTGGAGTGAGAAGGAAAAAGCGCTAAATTTAACTCTTGCCCTTAGAGGAGACGCTATGGATATACTCCAGACCATTCCAGGGGAAGAGGCCGAAGATTTTGAACAACTCAAAAAGCGATTGAATATGAGATATGGCCTGGAACACCTGGAGCATCTGTACCAGTCGCAGCTGAAAAACCGCAAACAAAAACGCGACGAAACTCTGCAAGAATTCGAAGCAGACATTGCGAGGTTGGTGCGGTTTGCCTATCCATCGGCACCGGAGAATGTCATGGAATGTTTAGGGGTACAGACATTCATCGACGGAGTTCGTGACCATGAAATGCAGAGAACTCTACGCTTGGCTCGGCATAAGACACTGGTCGACGTACTCTCTGCAGCCTTGGAGTACGAAGCAGCTACACAGGCTTCCGGAGTATACGGCAAGGTGAGGGCTGTAGCAGACGAAGAAGTTGAGAACAAGCTCGACCAGATTGTCAACATGATGAAAAGCATCTCAAATGGAAAACCGAAAGCTGTGAGATGCTGGAATTGTGGAGAAATGGGACATGTACGCAGTTCGTGCAAGCGACCGAGAACTGCTACAAACAAAGATGCCCAGCAGGAAAAACTAGGAAGGGTCGACCTTCAGAGGGCAGCTTCGACCCGAAGACCTTCCAAAGACTCCCTCTTTAGAAGACCATGCCCTGCAGAGTGCTCTCACTGCAGCAAAACAGAAGCTAAGGAAGCTGCGATTCGAAGAACCACGGTGACCAGCGACGAATGGACACCAGAAAAGTTGGAAGAGGAACAAGAGAACGATCCCGACTTGAAGAAAATCCGACATTGGAAAAAGGAGAACTGTCGACCTACTTGGCAGGAGATTTCAAGGTACTCGCCAACGATGAAATCGTATTGGTCCCAGTGGGACTCGCTGGTTTTGGAAATCGGTTTGCTACAGCGAGTAATCGAGAACGATGAGGGTTCCGAAAGTAGAAGACAGTTGGTGATTCCAAGAACAAGGATAGCAGCAGTACTGCGGAAATTACACGACAATCCGTCAGGAGGACATCTAGGTGTGAAGAAGACCCTCCAGAAAGTGCGAGAACGGTTTTATTGGATGCACAGTTCCGAAGATGTGAAGGACTGGTGTAAGAAGTGCACTACCTGTGCTACGACCAATGGACCGCACGGGAGAAGAAAGGCTCCTATGAAGCAGTACAATGTCGGAAGCCCTTTTGAACGCATTGCCCTGGACATTGCCGGACCGTTTCCACCGACAGCAAATGGCAGCAGGTACATTTTGGTGGTGATGGACTACTTCACAAAATGGGTAGAAGCGTATGCCATTCCAAACCAAGAAGCCGCAACGGTTGCCAACGTGCTTGTGAATGAGTTCATTTGCCGATATGGAGTGCCCCTGGAAATACACAGCGACCAGGGCAGAAACTTCGAAAGCCAGCTGTTCCAGGAAGTTTGTGAAAAGCTCGGCATGAAGAAAACGAGAACTACGGCTTTGCACCCACAGTCGGACGGGATGGTAGAGCGAATGAACAGAACTCTTGGCAAATACCTGTCTAAAGTGGTATCTAACCATCAGCGAGATTGGGACCAATATCTCTCGCTATTCGCGATGGCCTACAGATCCGCCATCAATGAGTCCACCGGCCAAACACCAGCAAGAGTTCTGTTCGGACGCGAAATGAGATTACCCTGCGACCTTGAATTTGGATGCCGACCCGGAGAAGACATAGCTGGTGAAGATTACGTGACCCAGCTGAGAAAAAGAATGGACGACGTACACGAGCTGGTTCGATCGAACCTCCAGATCGCTAGCTATAGGATGAAGAAAAGGTACGATACGCAAGCTACGGAAGGAGGTTTCCACGAAGGAGACAAAGTCTGGCTGCATAACCCAAGAAGACAAAAGGGTTTTTCTCCAAAGTTGCAGAAAGCTTGGGACGGTCCGTACCTCGTAAAGAAAAGAATCAACGATGTCATCTATCGTATCAGCAAGATCCCAAATGGAAAGCCAAAGGTGGTACACCGTAACCGATTAGCGCCATTCGAGGGTGACCACGATGAGGAAGTAAACCAACTTCAGGAAGTAGCCGATCCTGCTTTTGTAGAGTTCATGGGTGCTTATGGTGGTACCGGAAAAGCAAGATTCGGCGTCACCACTGAGAGACGACAAGACCTGCTCACCGTTCCGGAGGAATACTCACTGGCAATAAACATCCCTGCCAGCGTAACCGATGCGCGCGGACTGGCATCTCTGTTTATAAAGAAGAGTGGCGCACGACCTTTGGTAAACCAGTTACCAGTACCAGGTAAAGCTCTGAAGCTGCAAAATGGCTCCCGCTACAATTTCCACCTAGTGACGAGGAACACCTTCGACGAAAGACCAACGTACGAGGATGTCTGGGAAGCATTACGAAGCCTGAGGGAGCATGTGCTTGAATTGAACGTGTACAGGCTAGCCATGCCCAAGATTGAATGTAGGCATTTAGATTGGCGAATAATCCGTAACATGGTAGAAGTAATCTTCCGAGACACCGAAGTGCAGGTACTGGTTTGCGGCCATGCTCGGGAGACACAGCCAACAGAGAAGACGGTCGCATGTTACTTCCATACAACTGGAAAATGCAACAAGGGGACCAGTTGCCGATACAGTCATCTCGTTCCAGTTTCCTAGCTAGTTCCAGGAGGAACTGTCTCTTAAGGAGGGGGCAATGTTACGCGAGCTACTGCAATAATATTCTCACTTAGTGCCCCCAGTGAAATCCCCGTATGAGACGACTATGGCTCCTCCGCCCAAACTTCGAGAAACATCCAGAACACCCGGGTGCGTCCGCCAGAATATCGAGAATATCCAATGCGCCCGCGAGAACGCCGAGGTACTTCTAGAATTACGGCGCACGAGTATAAATAGGCCACAAGCATCGCTGCAGTCAATTAGTCAATCAGTCAGTGTTGATACCGAAGGAAAGTAATCGCGCCTCGAATAAGTGTTTATTAAGTGACTCTCATATAAATTATAATTAGTGTGTTTAGTGTATGACATAAATTATTAAATAAGGACTGAATTACATATAAATCTGTAAATATAAATTAATTGTAAATATAAATTAGAATAAACGTTACAATAAGTATAAAATTGCGATCGTTCCGTACTCTACAGAAGTTTATATGCAATCACTCAAGACAATCTAAATTCAAGTCGGCGAGGTGTTTTTGCTAATTCGTCCAATACTTCACTAGCAATGATATCTAGCTCTCTGTGGATATTAAGCATAGCAAGCCCGTTTAACCTTTGCTGGCCAGTTGTGTTCCTTAAGTAAGTTTTCAGTCTTCGTAGAGACGAAAAGGACCTTCCACTAGTGCTTGTGGACACTGGAAGAGTGGCAAGAATTTTCAGAAGGGTGTTAATAGTGGGGAAAACATCCTTGTGGCAGGCAGTGTAGTAATTAATTGCCTTTCTTGAAATGATTTTCAAATCTTTTACCCTCTTGAACCACATATGAAGTTCTCCAATGGCAGCAACATCACCAATTTGAATTTGTATATCTTCCTGATAGAAATTCAGAAGTTTCTTCAAACTCTCTTCCTGCGCACTTTATAAGAGTTTACACTCCTAGGAGCTCCCACTGTTAGTGAATAGACACCGATTCCACTCGCAAAAGTAGGAAAGATCGCTGGTAAGAGAGGGAATTTCGAATCTTGCTTGGATGTTTATAACTTTGAAAAAGCAAAATCTCTGTTTTTTATTTTTTTTTACATTGGTACTTACAATTTTTTTTTAATTTCTTCTAATCAATGGGAGGGGTTAAGTCCTTAATAACCCCCCCCCCCCTCGTTACGCCTATGCCACTACCTGAAAGTAAGACGCAAGTACGTTCTTTCATTGGTTTAGTAAATTACTACAGGCGTTTCATTAGTGACGCGAGTACAATATTACGACCTTTAAACAACCTACTTAAAAATAACGTCAGGTTTAAGTGGTCAAAAGACTTCCAAATATCATTTGACACAGCAAAAGCGTTAATTTCTTCTGAAAACGTTTTGTGTTATTATGATCCAAAATTACCGCTTATTTTAGCAACTGATGCCTCTCCCTACGGGGTGGGGGCTATCTTATCTCATGTATTTCCCGATGGTACAGAAAAACCCTTACAGTTTGCTTCACAAACACTAAGTCCTACACAACAAAAATATTCGCAAATCGATAAAGAAGCCTATCGCATAATTTTTGGAGTAAGAAAATTTTTTAATTACCTGTGTGCTAGAAAATTCACACTAGCTACAGATCACAAACCGTAAAAAAACACAAACCTCATAAAAGTTTACCTATTCTCAGTGCAACTAGAATGCAGCACTACGCTATCTTCTTACAAGATTTTACGTACGATATTGTCTATAAAAATACATCATAAGTTTAGACAATTTATGCAAAATAATGGCATTGACATTGACTATAAAAAAAATACCTACTAGCAGAGACATTTTCGTGGGGGCAAGAGTTGTCGTTTGCGACTACTCTAATCCAAAATGGCAATTTGGAAGAGGATCTAAAAAACTAGGTTTCGTACATTATTTAGTACAATTAGATGATAAAAGAGTTTGGAGACGTCAGCTAAATCAAATACGGGATATTGGTGAGAATACACCACCCGAAAGATACGTAAAGTTCATATAATAGCCTTCTTGATGTGCGTCATTGATTATTAATGTCCTTCTAACACATTACGTTGGAAGAAATGGAAAAAAGGCAGGTCTGTGATTAATCCTAATCAAAATATCACAATAATGAACCGTTTCAACGTATTACAAACGTTAACCCTAATCTTTGACTTACGAAAATTTGATTGGTTGATGTTTAGATTACTCGCAAACGCGACCTCTCAATCGGGCGAAATTACATCGTTCAAAATACAATGCAAAGGTCCCTCTCGTAGCGGCAATGTGTCTTACGTCTTTTTCTAATTTCCAACTGACAGTTCTCGTCAGATCTGTACTTTGTTGTTTACGGTCAATTATTATTTATGAAAAGTGAATATTGATCTTATTGTTAGCATTTTATTTATACAAATGCAGGACTATATTTACTAGTATAAAATTATTTTAATATGTAAATTATGTAAATTGAATATAGAATTTGTTTTATTTTGCAGAGTTTTGATATCCCAAGTATTACTCATTTCAAAGCCTTTTAGAATTAGGCTGAATACGATCCTGATGATTTTATTGATCAAATTAAAGGTTAGCTATATGTCAAAATAACAAATAAAATTTCGGCATGCCCAAAACCCGGATATACGTCACAAACGATGACGCACACCAAGAAGGCTATTATATGAAGTCTACCATCAATACCGAATACACTTTCGCTAGTTCTAAATCAGAGTTCCACACCTACCTCTTCGATTGAGGGAAATTCACCAAACCAGAAACATCTAATACCATTATACAAAGTACACAAAGTGATCCAATTCCTATTCCTGGGGTTTCAACCGAAACAGAAGCTACACCTGTTCCTCTGTTAAGGAGATCCTCTAGGATACCAAAACCTGTGGTAAGGTTAAACTATACCTAAGTGTTTTTTTTACTGATTCGCTTACTTTAAGTATTTGTGGTCAGGAAGGAAATATTATATTCATACATATTCATAAATCCTATCCTGATTACTTTGTAATATGTTACCATGACAAATAATTTTGATCTGTCGATTTGATTAATAATTTTCCGATTTTGTGAGAATAAAACTTTCATTGTACCAAAATTACATTTCATTTACGATACACTATAATTACTATGGTAAATATTCTCAGAAAATGCAATGAAACGAAAAATACTCGAACTCGATTTTTTTTTAATCTTTATGTACAATTTTGAGCCATTTCTTCAAATGTATACTTTAATTACTTGAAAAACGTAACAAATGTAAGATATTGATAAACATAACAATTGCAAATCCATAAAACATAGTTGTTAGAAATATTAAAGATAGGATTGTAAGGGGATTTTATCTAAAAAATGTGACTGCTGCTATTTTTTTCATTAAAAAAAGTTGATTGATTAAATTCTCATTACATGCCATAGAAAATCTCATAATATATAAAAATACATGTAAATCGTACTATATTGAATTAATGTATTTTATACTGATTACATTATTTATAATATTTTTAAAAACATTAATATTTTTATTTATCTATCAATACATTATCTTCAATTCTAATCACTTATCTGTTAATTTTTGTCTCTTTGATGGTATTTCTTCATCGTTAGATTCGACAAATCTTCCCGATTCTAGTAGATCTCCGAAATCGGCAAGACCTTCACCGTCTTCGTCTCCAACATTATTTCCAGTCTGCATTGGTTCTTCATCCACAATCTCATCTGAATCATTAACTTCCTCGTAGGTTTTTTTGTCCACATTGGCGCATTTTTCAGAACCCTGACAATTTGAGCATACATTTTTGCATTTTAAACCATGTTTTCGGTAGCCACATTTTAAACTATTACATCCAGTTTCACATCTGCAGCAAATAGTTTTGAGCAATACTTCCGGAATTAATTCCTTTTCTGTAAATTTGGTCATAATGACACGTTGATATTGCCTCCAGCCCCAATCTGTTGCTGACAGTTCGTTACCCAGCCAAGTTTGAAGCTGATAATATGACCTGTAACAATAGCTTTGTTCCAACTGGCGTTAAAACCGTTTTTGGTATTGTTCGCGCAAGTGCTGTATTTCTTTCACGTTCCAACTGATTAAAGCATCGTTCTTGGGACTGCTTGGGACGGTATACAAACTGTACCTTTTGGAAGGGGTGATAAAGTTGATGTGTCCATCCCAAATTCGAGTTTGCGCACTATACAGTACTTGAAAAGATTCCAGTACGGTTCATAAATGCCAGTTGGAACAAACCTAATGTTGTTCTGCAGTCAGCTGCACCTTCTGTGGGTGGGCCTAGACCCTCCTAGCCCCTTCACACTTCTCTATGAAATACCTTTTGATGGGCTACAATTTTCTGTAGGTCACTCAGGTATATAAGTTTAATCTTAAAATAGCAATAAATAGGTATCTACGCATATAATTCAAATAAGATTCTACAACTTTCTCAAAATATTGTAGATGTCTTATTAAATATTAACATTGTTAACTTATTTGGTTGTTAATTATAGTAGTACTTATATTTTACTTGCAATTTTTTTGTATATCAATGAAACATGGAATCTTACGTTTTTCAAGTAATTTAAGTATAAATTTTAAGAAATAGCTAAAAATTGTACATAAATATTGAAAAAATTTCGAATTCGAGTATTTTTCGTTTCTTTGCATTTTCTGAGAAGATTTAACAAAGTAATGTATATTTTTTACCATCAGAAAGTAGAGATTTCAACGAACAAAAAGCCCACCGACTTTTTTGAAAAAGCTGATATTTTGACGTGTGAATTTTCGATTGAAAATTAGGGTGCTTTTTCGATATTGAGTCAAAATAAGGTGAAAAAATAAATATTTCAAATCAAACAAATTACAGAGTGTTTGGGACATAAAAATGTAAGTTTTCACCAAATTTCGCGGAAATTTTTTTTTTTGAAAAAGATAAAAATAAATAACCAAAAACTTGGTTTTGTAAGGAGGGAAAAACTAACTTGACTTGAGGAGAATGAGTGATTTGTAAAGATTGATATATTTAATTAGAATTTAACTTTTAAATACTTACTGTGTACTTACATTATATTTTTTTTTATAATATAGATAATAAAACAAATCTAAATGTTGAAAATAACTATTTACAAGACACTGGACGTGATGCCTGGATTTAATTGAACAGTCCATGTGGACATGGTCCAAGTAGGTTGAACAACCGAGATGACGTACCTGGAATTAGATAGAAAAACACTCTGAGTATTCAATTTGCCATAAATAATGATTAATTATTTAACTAACGATTAGTGTAGTTGAAATCCCCAAAATTAATGAAAGTATTAATAATATACAAGGTGCATCTTATGTGTTTGAACTGTGATTATGCATATCAGTACTAAAGTAAAGTTAAAACTTCACTTGATCAAAAATAAATGCCTAATAGTAAATATTTAGGGTTATTAGGAAAGGTGCAAGGGGCGCAAACTCTCCCCAATGCATGTAAGGAATATGTGGCACAAACTCTCCACAAACAATATTATAACTACTGTAAGTGGCACAAACTCTCCACAGTACAGCAAAATAATAATACACTGCAAGTGGCACAAACTCTCCACAGTACAGCAAAATAATAATACACTGCAAGTGGCACAAACTCTCCACAGTACAGCAAAATAATAATACACTACAAGTGGCACAAACTCTCCACAGTACAGCAAAATAATAATACACTGCAAGTGGCACAAACTCTCCACAGTACAGCTAAATAAGGTTACACTGCAAGTGGCTCAAGCTCTCCACAATACAGGGGGGTGGAAGGAGATATAGGTGACGTGAGAAGTCACCCTGTATCAGGAATGGACAAACCGCAAGTGGCGCAAACTCTCCACAGTACAGAATAGGTATGTGAGTTAAACTGCAAGTGACACAAACTCTCCACAGTACAGCTAAATAAGGTTACACTGCAAGTGGCTCAAGCTCTCCACAATACAGGGGGGTGGAAGGAGATATAGGTGACGTGAGAAGTCACCCTGTATCAGGAATGGACAAACCGCAAGTGGCGCAAACTCTCCACAGTACAGTATAGGTATGTGAGTTAAACTGCAAGTGGCACAAACTCTCCACAGTACAGTAGGATTGGATGAATAGGAAATGCAACAACAAATTAATGTTCTTAATAACGTTGAATATTAAAGAACTTTAAACAAAGTTATTATTAAAAATAATTAGCAAATATATTAAGACGAATTTATCGTCTTAGAAATTTGAAATTAAAAAAAAATCTTTAAGGAATATATCAAAAATTATATTATAGTTATGATCTATCTAATAATAGATAATTTTGATACACTCTGTATTTATTTTCAAGCATAACAGGTAATCAAAAGTTGAAGAAAAGTTTAGGAATTAGAATATAGTAAAACGATACGGTCAAATAAAGAAATAGGCTTTCTCAAGCTCCTGAAAATTAAATAATTCACAAGTAGTTAAAAAAACTAATTATATTTGCTTATTGTGAAAATGTTTTATACTGTAGATAAGAAATGTATGTTTAAATATTGAAAGGTGAGGTAATGTGACTTGAACATACAGAATTATGTTCTAAATTAGTGATTTCAAAATATTATTGAAAGGAATATGGAAATTAAAAAAGGTTAAAATTGTGAACTGTCAAGTGCGGGTGAAAAATTAAAGTTTTAGAGTGAATTAGGAACTTGTAAGGAAAAAGAAGACTAGTTTCAGAATCAGGAGCTCAAGCTCTATAAAATGGGGCCAAGCACAGGTGTCCTAGCTGAAATAAAAATTTTGAAAGTCCACATATTTGGTGGTTATGTCATCAAAAAGTCAAATTCAGTCTGTATTTTGATGTTGCCAGAGAAGCACGTTAATTTTTTGCTGTGATAGTCTTTTGTTTCTGAAACTACAAGGTAGCTAAAATAAATAAGGAAGTGTCAAAAGGAAGATTCCGACAGAAAATTTTTAATGGTTGTCAGAAGTTTTTTAAAATAAGAAATTTTGGAATTATACAGAATAAAGGTAGTAATTAATTATATTATAAAGAAAAAGTACATGGATACATACCTTTAGACCTGTCGAAAAGGTTATGAAGCTGTGAAATAAATATAATATGCTATAGCTCGGAAACTAATCCCACACAATACATGGTTTATGGATGAAGCAATTCCTTGTATTTAGAAGATGTAAGGTAACAAACATTTCATTGGAAATAACCTCCATATTATCCTAAAATTTTAAGAAGTAATAGTTTATTTGTTTGAACAATTATCAGTGAACATTTAATCTGGTATATAAAATAGACTTACCGAAGGTTATATTCCACAATAGTTGATCGGTAGATGTATAACAAATTGTCTTAAAAAAAAACTTTTCCCACATCGTTATATTTTTTTTTTACAAATTACTCATTACGTTCCTATATCGCATTGTATGTATTTGTAGGTTAACTTAGTTAAGCTTTTTTTTTATAGAAAGAATGCATTCTACGATATTCAGTCAATAGGCAAATATAATTAAAGGATCATTGTATATCATTTAAAAAAAAATGAGTATGTAGATAAATTTATTTGATCCAATATTTAAGGTAATTTTTGAGAAAGATCAAATTTTTTTCAATAAATAAACTTATATTCCTGAAATTAGTTGTTTCTACAGTAGATAGTGTGTTGATAGTTCTGTGACGACTATCATAAATTTGAAAAACCAAAAAGATCGAATCGTACGCCCAGAGTGCTGACGCTCAAGAGTTCTCAAGGTAAAGTAAAATTAAATCTTTATAAATTCATTAAATTCTATTTATATAAAAAAATAGAATTAAACAAAAGTAAAAATAAATATTAATTAAAATTTCATAATTGGCGCCCAACATAAAAATAAAGTGAAATAAAATAAATTTCAAATAATAATACAAATACGAAAATAAATAAAAAGAAAATATCGTCACAATATATACTCTATGTGATAAAATATCTTTTAAATTCAAATATCAAATAACAGGCAAAACTGAATTACTCTGTGAGATAGACTCACCTATTTAACTCCTGATATGCACCACAATACACAATATATTTTAATAGATTTATTTGGCTCAAGTGAACACTTTAGTTATTTTCTAGAAACTAAAACTCAAATCGTTCTGAATATTTTCTTTCCCCTTTCGTGGCCTCGAAGACTACGTGACATTATTGTACTTTACTTATCTGTTTCAGACAATTGGTTGTTTTGTCGAGAAATGGATTTCTGAAATATTAGGGTATACCCATGATTTAATTCATTTTACTTGGAACGAAAACTATTTTAAGAATAACAGGGTGAGAAAAAAAAATTGTCTTACAGTTTTTTGAATTTTTCACATGAATTTTGAGGTTATGTGAAAAAAGTGTGAATACAAAAGTTGTAGATCTTTATATTACCTACAGCTTTGCCATTTAATGTTTTTCTGTGGGACTTGTAGCTCAGCCGGAAATCGAGATAAACCGTTTTTTACCCTTAAAAACTCACCCCCTACCTCCTGACCTCAGATCGCCCGTAAATTATTTTTCCTTTCATTTTTGTTGTCCAATTGTTGTTCCAATGGGTTTCATCCTACTATAATTTTTTTTTCACTTTCTACCCTTTTCAAAGGCTTCAGCCCTGGTCTATATTAAGATAAACATAATATATTGATAAGCGAATGAACTTAAAATGGTTCACATTATTTCTAACAGAAAAGCGTAGGCGAGTTTTTTTTTCAAAACAATACGCGGAAATGTATGCTCATTTTC